>JAJPUD010001621.1:220571-294335 GCA_023553655.1 Myrmecobius fasciatus | reverse complement strand
CAAGTCACTATTGATCAGAGAAATGCAAATTAAGACAATTCTGAGATACCACTACACACCTGTCAGATTGGCTGAAATGACAGGAAATGATAATGATAACTGTTGGAGGGGATGTGGGAAAACTGGGACACTGATACATTGTTGGTGGAACTGTGAACGGATCCAACCATTCTGGAGAGCAATTTGGAGCTATGCTCAAAAAGTTATCAAACTGTGCATACCCTTTGACCCAGCAGTGTTTCTACTGGGCCTATATCCCAAAGAGATTTAAAGGAGGGAAAGGGACCCACATGTGCAAAAATGTTTGTGGCAGCCCTTTTTGTAGTGGCAAGAAACTGGAAATTGAAAGGATGCCCATCAATTGGAGAATGGCTGAATAAATTATGGTATATGAATGTTATGGAATATTATTGTTCTGTAAGAAACGACCAACAGGAGGATTTCAGAGAGGCCTGGAGAGACTTGAATGAACTGATGCTGAGTGAAATCAGCAGAACCAGGAGAACATTATACACAGCAACAAGACTATACGATGATCAATTTTTTTTTTTTTTTCTTTTTATGTTAGAAGTGGCAAGTGACGTGACCAGGGTCACACAGCTAGGGAATGTTAAGTGTCTGAGACCAGATTTGAACTCAGGTTCTCCTGACTTCAGGGCTGGTGCTCTAACCACTGCGCCACCTAGCTGCCCCTACGATGATCAATTTTGATGGACATGGTTCTCTTCAAAAATGATGTGACTCAAACCAGTTCCTATTGTTCAGCGATGAAGATAGTCATATACATCCAGAGAGAGGCCTGTGGGAACTGAGTGTGGACCACAACACAGCATTTTAACGCTTTCTGTGAATATCTCCATGCATTTTGTTTTCCTTCTTAGGTTGTTTTTTCTTCTTCTCTTTCTAGATCTGATGTTTCTTATGCAGTAAGATAACTGTATAGATATGTATATATGTATTGTATTTGTCATATAATTTATCCTATTTAGCTTGTATTAGATTACTTGTCATCTAGGGGTGGGGGTGGGGGGAAGGAGGGGAAAAGCTTGGGAAAAAAAAGTTTTTGCAAAGGTCAATGTAGAAAAATCACTCATATGTTTTGTAAATAAAAAGCTTTATAAAAAAAAACATATGCACAGGTAATTTTTCATCATTGACCCTTGCAAAACTCTTTGTTGCAAATTTTTCCCTCCTTCCCCCCACTCCCTCCCCTAGATGGCAGGAAGTCTAATACATGTTAATTTTTTTTTCAAAACCTTTTATTTGCAAAACATATGTATGTGTAATTCTTCAACATTAACCCTTACAAAGCTTTCTGTTACAAATTTTTTCCCTTCTACTCCCCACCCCTCCCCTAGGTGGCAGGATATCCACTACATGTTAATTATGTTAAAATACTTTAATACATGTTAATTATGTTAAAATACTTGACAAATCGAATATGTGTATACATATTTATACAGTTATCTTGCTGTACAAGAAAAAAAATCTGAGAAGGAAAGCATAATGCAAGCAAACATCAATAGAGAGCATGAAAATGCTATATTGTGGTCCACCCTCAGATCCCATAGGCCTCTCCCTGGCTGTATATGGCTTTCTTCATCACTGAACAACTGGAACTGGTTTGAAACATCTCATTGTTGAAGAGAGCCATGTCCATCAGAATTGATCATCATATAATCTTGTTGTTGCCGTGTATAATGATCTCCTAGTTCTGCTCACTTCGCTCAGCATCAGTTCATGCAAGTCTCTCCAGGCCTCTCTGAAATCATCCTGCTGGTTGTTTCTTACAGAACAATAATATTCCATAACATTCATATGCCATAATTTATTCAGCCATTCTCCAATTGATGGGCTTGATCAGTTTCCAGTTTCTAGCCACTACAAAAAGAGCTGCTACAAACATTCTTGCACATGTGGGGCCCTTTCCCTCCTCTAAGATCTCTTTGGGATATAGGCCCCATAGAAACACTGCTGGGTCAAAGGGTATGTACCATTTGATAACTTTTTGAGCATAGTTCCAAATTGCTCTCCAGAATGGTTGGATCCGTTCACAGTTCCACCAACAATGTATCAGTGTCCCAGTTTTCCCACATCCCCTCCAACATTCGTCATTATGTTTTCCTGTCATCTTAGCCAATCTGACAGGTATGTAGTGGTATCTCAAGATTGTCTTAATTTGCATTTCTCTGATCAATAGTGATTTGGAGCACTTTTTCATATGACTAAAAATAGTTTTAATTTCATCATCTGAAAATTGTCCATATCCTTTGACCATTTATCGATTGGAGAATGGTTTGAATTCTTATAAATGAGTCAATTCTCTCTATAGATTTTAGAAATGAGGCCTTTATCAGGACCCTTAAATGTAAAGATGATTTCCCAATTTATTGCTTTCCTCCTAATCTTGTCTTCATTAGTTTTGTTTGTACAAAACCTTTTAAACTTAATATAGTCAAAATTATCTATCTGGTGTTCAATTAAGAGTTCCATCTCTCCTTTGGACACGAATTCCTTCCTTCTCCATAGGTCTGAGAGGTAAACTATTCTATGTTCCTCTAATTTGCTTATATCACTCTTTAAGTCTAAATCACGAACCCATTTAGATCTTATCTTGGTATGTGGTGTTAGGTGTGGGCCAAGCCTTAATTTCTTCCATACTAGTTTCCAATTTTCCCAGCAGTTTTTGTCAAATAGTGAGTTCCTATCCCAGAAGTTGGGGTCTTTGAGTTTATCAATCACTAGATTGCTATAGTTATTGGCTAGTTTGTCCTGTGATCCTATCCTATTCCACTGAATAGGAATGGCTATTTCTTAGCCAGTACCAAATGGTTTTGATGACTCCTGCTTTATAATATAGTTTTAGATCTGGTACAGCAAGGCCACCTTCATCAGCATTTTTTTTTTCATTAATTCCCTTGAAATTCTTGACCTTTTGTTCTTTCAGATGAACTTTGCTGTTTTTTCTAGATCTACAAAATAATTTCTTGGGAGTTTGATTGGTATGGCACTAAATAAGTAAATTAGTTTGGGTAGTATTGTCATTTTTATTATATTCGCTAGCTCAGAGCTTCTTAAATCTTTTCTTCTTGTGACCTCATTTTGCCTGAGAAATTTTTATGCAAACCCAGTTACATGATAGGTATAAAAACCAAAATTTACTAATAATAAATCATAAAGAAATTTATTTTGAAACAATTCTTTGGTATACATATAATTTTATCATTTATTAAAGATGAGAACAAATTTGCATACTAATAAGACAGATGTACTTGTTTATTTTCACATAAAGAACTAAATCTTTTTTTTTATTAAATTTTATTTGCATAACGTATGTGTGGGTATAAAGAACTAAATCTTGATGGAATATCTGATACCTTTTGCTTTTGCAAGTTTTCTATGACTCCCACACTGTTACACAACCCCATTTAGGGTCATAACTCACAGTTTAAGAAGCTTTGCTTTAGCTAACCTGACCTTGCTATTCCTGTACACAACATTTTATCTCTGGCCATATGCCTCTGCACAGGTTAACCCCATTCCTGTAATAATTCTCCTACTCACTTTTGCTTATTGGAACCCCTGGCTCTTAAAAAAAAAATTGTTTTCAACTAAAAAAAACCTACAACTACTTTATCTTACTCTTACCACCGCTCCATAGTGGAAAGAAATAAAGAAAATCAAACCCTTGTAATACATATGAAAATACAAACAAGATAAATTCTTTCATTGACTATGTTTTAAAAAAACAAAGAAACAAAAAAAAAAAAACAACCCAGTTTTATTCTGAACCTTGAGTCCATTACCTCTCTGTCAGGAAGTGAATAATAGGCTTCATGATTAGTCTGTCAAAACTGTGGTTGGCCACTACACATTCATTCATCAATATTCATAAGTCTTTTAAAGTTGTTAGTCTTAATGATACTATTTGTACAGTATAAATTGTTTCCTTGGTTCTACTCACTTGAAGCAACCTGCTTCACTAGTACATATCATTTTTTTCAGTTTTCTGAAGTTATCCCCTTCATCATTTTTAATAGAACAGTATTCCATTCATATGTAATAAAATGTATATGACGAAATTTGTGTAACTTAGTCATTCCCCAATTGATAAATACCATCTTAGCTTCCAGTTCTTTGTCACTATTTTATACATATAGTTCCTTTGCTCTTTCTATCTTTCTTCAAAGCTCAGCTACAGTTGATCTCCTATCCTTTTTCTTACCTCCTCACTGTTTTCTCCCTAAAATTATTTTGCATATATTATCTATTTACTTGTCTGTGTACACGTTGCTTGCTTCTTCCCTATTTCCCAGTAGCATGTAAATCTCTTGAAGAAACACAACATATTTTGTTTTTATGTTTCAAATATCTAACATAGTTCTTGATATACAGTAAGTGCTCAACAAGTGCTTAAGTTGAAATGAAATTAAATTAAAAACATTAATCTAACAAAGTGCTCAAAAACAATTAATAACCAGAAAAATCCAAATGAAAACAATGCAGAAATCTCACAAACCTGTGTATATAAAATTGGCATGTGGCTCAGATTGAGAGGTAAGTGACCACCATATAATAAAATAGCTAGAGATATCTCTAGGAACAAAACAAAAGTTTATTATACATTTTCCCAAAAAGCGTAAGTTCCTACAGTAAAATAAGCAGTGGAAGGGAGGAAGCACCTTACAGACAGAACAGCAGATTAAATAGTCCCTAAGGCCCTAAATCCCTCCCACCACTGACCCTCATCCTCACTGGCCAAAGGAATGGGGGGAAAAAAACACAAATCCAAAACCAGAAAAGGATTTAAACTATGTGCCCATGGATTTGGGGATGTCTAAACAAATTGTGGTATGCAAAGGTGATAGAAGATCACTTTGAAATGAAAAATGAAATTAATTCAAAGAAATATGGGAAGACTTGTATGAAGTGAGACAGAGTGAACAAAGGAAAACTAAAATAACATATAAAATTACCACAACTATGTAAATAAAGACAACTTTAAATAGCAAAAAAAAATCAAATAAAAATAATGGCCAATGTTAGAACTAATTTTAAAAGCAGATTCATCTTTTTAATAAACTATTAAAGGAAATGTTTCACATACAACCAATGTCAATCACTCTTGATTGTTGTTTTATTTAATGATTTTCAGAGGATATACTTTGCAGAAGATTCAACTGAGAATATAATGGAATATGTTATGTGTGTGGAAGTATAAGTTGATTGCTTTTTTAATGCCCATATTCTTTAGGAATCTGTACTTTCTCAGGCTCTGGTTCACTTTCCTTTGTCTTGGAATATGCTAGAGTTTCAAGATTTATTACTCATCTTTTTTGTTGTTGTTGTTTTAGGATCCTATCTGTTGATTTACCAGCTTGGGCACTGCCCTTTTAAGGGTTTTCTCTTGAAATTGTTAGTGTTTCAGCTTTTTTTTTTTTTTTTTTTTTGTATTTCCCTGAACTTCATTATCTGGCCTTCTCCCTTGCTGGTGGGTATAGCCAGGAGGCTGGGCTACAGGGCTGCCTTATTCAGTCTTTTGTCTCTGTGCTTTTGAATGGTTGTTTCCCAAGCTTGGAATGGCTTGCCCTTCCTTACCTTCAACACTTGCTTCCTTCAGAAATCAGATTAAGTCCTGCCTTCCACAGGAGGCCTTTCCCAGACCCCTTGAGATGCTAGTGATTTCCCCTGAGTATCTTCTATCTACTCTGTATCTTTCGTATAGATGTTTAATTATTTACATACTGTCTCTCTATTAGAAGGTGAATTCTTTGAGGGCAGTTTCTGTTTTTTGCCTTTTTTTGTATCAACTTAATATTTAATATAGTTCCTGTCACATGGTAAGCATTTTATAAATATTTGTTAATTGATTGGAAGACACAGGATTCACCAGCCTAGTCCGTGCCTTGAGTACCCAAAGTGGGGTGAGGGAGAGGGAAGGACTGATCCAACTTGGATTTGGGTATCCGTTCTTTCTTCAGGACATGCATAGCCTTATTAATGAAGTCGTGGAATATTAGAGCTGAAAGGTTACTTCTGGGGATCATCCAGTCCAAATGGCTTCATTTTATAGATGAAGAAGTTGAGAATCAGGGGAATAAAATGTCTTGTTCAAGATCATAATATTATTAGGCCATTATGCTGTTGCTTCTGACTGTGCAATTTGTAAGTTGTGTAGTCTATAAGATACACATTCTATCACTATGCCACCTAGTTGTCTCTCAAAGAACTATAGAAATGTAAAATATTAATATATTTTTTAAAAAGCACCACCATTTTTTCCATTAATTTTGATGGAGTTTGTTTTATAGGGTATTTTTATTTTTGGGGAGAAAGCAGGAATGGATGGAAATGGTAATTCTATGGAATATTTTCCCCTAAGGACCAAAACCACTGTTACAGATCACTGAACACGCAGCATGTCATATCAATCAATTCTTCAACAGTTATCTAGTATGCTATGTGCTGAGAATATGCTAGGTGCTTGGGATACAAAGACAAAAAGTAAATAATTCCTGTCCTCAAGGAGCTTACATTCTTTCTAGGGAAACAACACACACACATACAAGTAAATATAAAATATATGCTAAGTAAATATAAGGTAGTTTGGAGTATGGGGAAGTATTAGAAAGAAGTGGGGAAACTAGTATTTGCAGTAGGAATGTCAGAGAAGGTCTCACATAGAAGGTGCCTTATCTGAGCATTATGGGAATCTAGCAATTCTGAGAGACACACAAGGACACATTTCATGTGTAGGAGATAGCCAGTTTGAAATGTTCAACAGGCAGCTGGTGAGATGAGACTAGATCCAAGCACATATATTTGCAGTCATTTACATAAAAAAGATCATTGTATTCATAACATTTGATAAGATCACTAGAGATAAAAGAGAACAGGACTGAACTTGGAAGGCTGCCCACAGTGGAGCGGGACATGCATGATAAACTGGCAAAAAGAGACTCAGGAGAAAACAAGAGGGAGCAAGTGACATAACAATGCCAAAAGGAGAGAGTGAAAAGCCTCAACTGCTGAGACACAGGTAAAGGAGAAGGAAGAATGAGAAAAGGCCACGAGAGTCAGCAGTCTGTGCTCACTGGTGATTGGAGAGAGATTCAGTTTCAGTTGAATAGCGAGGCTGAAAGTCGTATTGCATAGGGGTAAGAAGTGTACGAAAAGAGAGAAATGGAAGCAATGAGCAAAGAATTTTTTTTCTAGGACTTTTGGCTGCTAAAGGGAAAGGAAATACACTATAATAGATTATGAGGATGGGAGTGTCAAAGGGTGGATATTTTTAGGAATGGGTAAGATATAAAGATGTTTGTAGGGAGTACAGAAGGAACAAGTCAAGAGAAAGGGAGGGAAGAGTAGAAAGTAGCTGGGGTGGGAGAGTGGGGGGTGGGGAGGGGTGGAGAGAAGGTGTTAACAGATGGAGAGCGTTCAAATCCTACCTCAAACATTCACTAATTGTGTGATCACAGGCAAGTCATCTAATATCTCTTAGCCTTAGCTTCTTCTGTAAAATAGGTATAATCACATCTGCAGTTTAAGGATTAAAGACAATGTATGTAAAGTACTTTGCAAACTTGTAACATGTTTTACAAATGCCAATTATTATTAATAAATAGAAATGGGTTGGCTACTTAGGAAAGTTGTAGAGACTTCGTCTTTGAAGATCTTTACAAAATAGCATAAGCCATCTGACATAGGAGACTTTAGCATTCACTTACAGAAGGGTAATCCATATGCCCACCCTCTAAATCCTGCTCCTTTATTATGGGACTGGAGGGCAGCTTGGCAACTCAGAGCACAGAGTGCTGGGTCTGGAGTCAAGAAGACCTCAGGCCAAAGGCAGCCTCAGCAACTTAGAGCTGTGTGATCCTGGGAAAGGCACTTACTCTCTGTTTGCCTTAATACCCTGGAGGGAAGTAAATCACTCCAGTATCTTTGCTAAGAAAACCACCATATGGGGTCACTGAGAATTGGACATGATTACCTGAAACAGGATTACACTATGCTTGATACATTTTTTGTTTTTTAATTGGAACTTAACTCTAACAAACCCAAAGAATAGGCAACAACAAACAAAATCCCAAACTCCATAAACCATTATGCAAAGCAACATAAAAAGTGATTACAAATGATTGTTTATGGAATGGTATCCCCTCTGTTATTTACCAGATGCTAAAAGAAATAAAGATCATATATACACACATATAAACACACATATTTTTATAAAAAATTAATCACAAATTATGCATTATATTTACTTATTAGTTTTGCTGTTTGATAATTTTTATGTAATTAAGTGTAAATTGCTTGTTGACTGATTCATTATATATTTTTCTTTTAAAAATGCCATTTTTCATAGAAATCATTGCACATTTACTTATATTCATATTTTTCATTCACATGGCTTGACAGAATTTTTTTTTGAGGCAATCAGGGCTAAGTGACTTGCCCAGGCTCACACATTAGTTAAGTATCTGAGGACTTCTTGGCAGAATTTTAATAAATATATTTTACCTAGTTAGTTAGGAAGCCTTTCGTTAAAAGTGACACATGAAGGTTGATCTTGAATTCTTGACAATTACATCAAAAAAGTGTAAGCTCTAGCAGGTCAAGCTAGAAAAATTTAAATGTCAGTTGACAGCAATAGACTGTGTTTCTATGGTCCCAAGGACCAATTTAGCTTGAGGCTAGCTACTAAGTAATTATTTTCTTCACTACAGCAATTCATGAAACTGTCTACTATTGAGGTTTGTGACCTCTATCAGTGAAGGTTGTACTCTGATCAATGATGTCTTCCTCCATCCCCTCCCCTAATAGATCTTTTAATGTAATAAAAATGCTAGCACATATAACATAACGTTAGTGGGACCAGTAAGGCTTAAAACATCTGCCTGCTGATATCATTATGTGGCCCCCATATAGATTCTGATCATGGGGCCCATTACTAAAAATTCAAGACATCTCTGTTCCAATCTAATAGACTGTGCTAGCTGCTTGGGTAAATAACTCTGTGGAGACAAGGGACCCATGACAACAGTAGAAATCAATCAGCTAACTCAGTAAGTGAAAATGCAAGAGCAGGAAGAACAGAGGTCAGCAGTCTGGGATTTGCTCAGTGAACATGCTCAGCCTTTACAGCCTCAGGGAATTCACTGAAAGCATGTTTTAAAAACCAGCATCAGTTTCTGTAATGCCAATCTCTGAAATATGTTTAATTGTTCTAAGAGAGCCAGAACACACAGCATTATCATCTGGATGTTTCTCATGGAGGCAGAGCTCCCTGGGGTTTTTCTCAATAAGATTCAGACTTCAAAGCATTGGTTCTTTTCTAGGAGAATGGAGATGCCATGGAGGCATTCCAGTGGTCTTTTGTCTGTCAGTGAAGAGCAGAAATGAGTAGATGACATACCTGGGAATTGAGATAATTTGCTTTTGAGGGGCACAAGCCCAGGCTGTGTTGGCTCAGGTTGTGCCTATAAGGCATTCTCTGTCCTAATAATTAGGATTCATTAATAAGGTAAGGATGTAGTTAGCTGGCTGTAAGCTCTTTGAGGGCAGTATCTTTCTTATACCTACCTCTGTGGATTCCCTAAAAAATCCTGAGCCTCCTGAATAAACTCAAATCAATTTTTATTGAAAATGTTGTTGGCATATATTGGATGACTTGTGGTTTGTTGGGGGGAACGGAGAAAAAAAAATTGGAACACAAGGTTTTGCAAGAGTGAATGCATATCTATGCCTATCTTGAAAATAAAAAGCTTAAAAAAAAAAGTAACTTGTTGGTAATGATGATGACCAGTTGTAGTCTCATCTTTTATGATCCCATGAATACAGGAAATTCATTGTTCAATTCAAAGAAAACCCCTTTAGCATTCTTTGTTTTAGTTTTTTCTCATGGAAGGAGTCTTCATTTTGGCTATCTCCTGTAAAAAGCATCTTACAGCATATGACATTAAGAAAGTAAAATGGATTCTCCAAAGATCATTAAGGAAAACCAATTTTTACTTTTTTTGAGAATAGCCTATGCCTGGATGATACAATATTTTTAAATGCCTTTGAGAAAATTCCAAAGAACTTCCTTTTTTTTCTCCTGAGATGACAACTTCCTCTGTGATCTCTTGATTTATACAAAAAACTGAAAATGATATATCTTTTTGCCAACAAGTTCAATAGATTTCACATTTGCATTGATTTATTTGGGTTAATT
Organism: Myrmecobius fasciatus; assembly: GCA_023553655.1. Classification (NCBI taxonomy): domain Eukaryota; kingdom Metazoa; phylum Chordata; class Mammalia; order Dasyuromorphia; family Myrmecobiidae; genus Myrmecobius; species Myrmecobius fasciatus. Next base: position 284,119 of record JAJPUD010001621.1, on the reverse strand, counting down.
GCTCATTCCTCTATAATCCTTTCTCATTTTAGGGCCTTTATTATATTCTCTCTTTATGGTTATTACATATATTTACAGTCAAGACTACAGTGAATACTGTGGCAGCTATTGTCTATCCTAAAAGAGACAACTAAGCATTCCTTATTAACACTGGTACAGACAGTAAACTGTCCCTCTACCCACTGTTATCTCTATAACTCTTAAATTATCTTATTTAAACAGAATTAGATTATTTCTAAATGATTGTTTACAATTATGAAAAGAAAGCTTTTAAACTTAATTTTTCTTTTTTTAAATTCAATTTTATTTTCAATTCCAAAATGTCTTCTTCCTCCTACCCTTTCCTCCATCCACTGAGAAGGTAAGAAATACAGGTATTATACAGGTAAAGTAATGTAAAACATATTTCCATATTAGCGTCCCCGCTAAACCAAACAAACAAGGAGAATAAAATAGGCTTCAATCTGTACTCTGAATTTAAATCTGGATTTGAATAGCTTTTTTTTTTTTTTTAAAGCAAGAGTTCTTTGGAACTATGGCAAATCATTGTCTTCATCAGAGTTACTAAGTCTTTCAAAGTTAATTATCTTTACAATATTGCTCTTGTTATAGAAAATATTCTCTGGCTTCTGCTTACTTCATATAAGTTCATATACATATACTCATGTTTTATTGAGACCATTCATAACTCATATAGTTCACAATTTCTCATAGCACAATAGAATTTCATGACATTTATATACTATAACTTGTTCACCCATTCCTTAATTCATAATTATCCCCTCAGTTTCCAATTTTTTGCCACAAAAAGAACTGCTATAAGCTTTTCTACATATACATCCTTTCCTTTTTGCTTCATCATCTTAAGGTACAGATCTATTAGTATTGCTTCATCATATGGTATGCACAATTTTTTTAGCTTTTGGGACAGTTTCAATTTGTTCTTCAGAATGGTTGAATTAGTTAATAATACTCTACTAGGGGCAGCTAGGTGGCGAAGTGGATAGAGCACCAGCCCTGAAGTCAGGAGGACCTGAGTTCAAATCTGGTCTCAGATACTTAATATTCCCTAGCTGTGTGACCCTGGGCAAGTCACTTAGCCTCAATTGCCTCAGCAAAAAGAAAAAAAAATAATACTCTACTAATAGTATATGAATATACCTATTTTCCCATATTCCCTCCAATATTTGTCCTTTTCCTTTTTTATTCATTAGCCAATCTGGTAAGTACAACTCATATTTTTCATTTCTTTATTAGTAACTAAAAGCATTTTTTCCAGATGACTACTGATTGTTTTGATTTCTTCTTCTGAAAACTGCCTCTTCACATCCTGAGGTATATATCCCTATGCATCTTAAATTGGGAGAGTGGCTCTTATTTTTATAAATTTGGTTCAGTTTCCTACATATTTGGGAATTTTATCAGAGAAACTTGTAAAATTTCTCTTAAGGGTCTTGCTTTTCTTTAAATTTTGTCTGTATTGGTTTTGTTTATGAAAATCTTTTAAATTTAATTTGAATAAAGGCATAAATGGTGTTTACTCTTCTCATTTGTAGGTGACATGAAACTGGGAGGGGACAGCTAAAAGCTCAAGGATGTTAGAGACAGTATCCAAAACCATCTTGATAGGCTGAGCATTGGCTGAATTTAATGAGATTCAGTAAAAATAAGTATAATGTTTTATACTTTTATACAAGAAACCAACTTCATAAATACAAGATTAGGAAGAAAGGAAGGGACTGGATTATAAAGGACTTTGAATGCCAAACAAAGTATTTCCTATTTGTTTCTGGAGAGGCAATGGATTAGAGTCCATTCAATCATGGATGACACCACAGTTGCTTATGTGACATAAACAAATTAATAGAATAGAAAAGAAATTATCTATGGGTAGGGGAAGAGTTCATGATCAAACAAGAGGTAGAAAAATCCATCATAGTAAAATGAATAATTTTGATTACATAAAATTAAATTATGACAGAAGTATAAAACTTTATACTTATCTTTACAGAATTTCATTTTATTAAATTCAGCCAATGCTCATTCTATCAAGATGGTTTTGGATAATATCTCTAACATCCTTGAGCTGTTAGCTGTCCCTCTCAGATTCATGTCACTTACAAATGAGAAGAGTATACACCATTTATGTCTTTATTCCAGTAAGTTCTAAATGCAGTTAATTGTATTAGTGTCTGGTCTACATCTTTTCAACTCATCCACAATCATTGTATGTCTGGTGCATCTGAATTATTATCTTCAAATATCTAAAAATGGGTTACTATTGAAGATAAGATTAGACTCATTTTTTTGTGGTTACAGAAGGCAGAACTGAGATATGTCTTTGTAAGTGATGGGAGACTTGCTTTTAGCTTTCTGGAAGAGCTTCCTGATGATGAGAGCCATCCAGCAAAGGAAGAAGTTGTCCCAGAAAGAAGCAAACATCTAGATAAAAGTGTTTAAGCAAAGGCTGGATGTCCATTTCACTTAATTCATCAATAACCATTTAATAAACCACCAGCTACCAGGATATGAATACATCAAATGAAATAATCCTTACCTTCAAAGATGCTTATATTCTGTGAGGGAGAAAACAAGGAAAAGTATATACAGAAATGATATAAGGAGAAGAAATACAAGGCAGTCAAATATAAAAGAGTTTGAGAGGATTAATCAAGGCTCCATGGAGAAGCAAGGAGAGAGGGATGCTATGGGGTAGAAGTAAGGAGAGAACACATTTTGAGTAGAGGGGGAGGGGAGGTGCCAGAACAAAGGCACTGGACCAAGAGACAGAGTGAGTGAGTGAGTGAGTGAGTGAGTGTGTGTGTGTGTGTACAAGAGAAGGCCACTTTAACCTTTGTATCAATCCATCAGAGATGCTGTAAAGGAGACAGCAGGCTGAATTAGATCATCTCTAGAGTCTCTTCCAAGTTTGAAATACTATGGCCTAGTACTCCCTGGATTGACAGAGACAAAGTGTCATGTAGATAGTGTTGAGTATAGAAACATAAGCTTTAACTAAGAAAGAGATCATGGAAAGTGACCAAAGAGGATTGATCTCATGCCTGCATAGATTTATTTGTTGGATATTAAAAAGGTTCTACTTCCCCCTCCCCAAGTTCCAGTATCTGAAAATTTTACCACAAGAAATATAATAATTGGTGCGAAAGCAATGAACTCCATGTTTTTTTTTAAAATATATGAATACAACATCCTAGTATGAATTTTAAAAATATATATATAAAACATATCCTAGTGTGAATTTTAAATGTGTGTGTGTTTATGTATGAATAACATATCCTAGTGTGAATTAGTTTATCAGTTGGCTTTTGATATAGCAAGCTAAATTAAATTAAATTCAACAATAATTAGGTACCTACTATGTATAAGACAGTGTACTAGGTATAAGGAATAAAGAGAAACAAAAGTAGAACTTTACATTCTGTTGGGTAACATTAAATATAAACAAATGAACAAATACAAGATCATTGGATAAGATAGACAGTATTAATAACTAAGGAATCAGAAAAAACTTTCTGGATGGAGTAGCTTGTAAGATGAGTCTTGAAGAAGGTTAAGGATTTTTAAAATGTAGATGAAGAAGCCTTCTGGCTGTTCCCAAACAGTCAAGGCATTTTTGGCCCAAGACATTTTTTTTTCTGGCTGTTCCCTATACCTGGAATATTCTACCTCCACTCTCATTACAGACCTCTTTGACTTCCTTTAAGCCCTAACTAAAATCCCTACCTTCTACAGGAAGCCTTCTCCAACTCTCTTAATCCTAGTGCCTTTTCTCTGTTGATTACTTTCTATTTATTCTGTATATAATTTATATGTATTTGTTAGCATGTTATTTCTCCATTATATTGTAAGTTCCTTGAGGTAGGGACTGCGTCTTTTGCCTATTTTTTGTATTCTTAGCACTTAGTATATCATTTGGTACTTACATTTTTATTGACTGAGGGAGTGTTATAGCCACAGGGAAAGGCCAATGAAAAAGCAGGCAAGACATGCAATATCAAGTTAGGGAAACAGCAAGTGAGCCAGTTAGTCTGGTGTAGTGTGTAAAGAAGAGAAATATGAAATAAGTCTGGAAAGGCACCCCGGATATGAGCAGCACATTTTATGTATACAATTGAGCAGTTTGTATTATATTATAGAGAAATAGGAAGATACTAAGGATTCTTGAAAAAGTGAGAAACCTTTGGTTACTAATGTATTAGAGAGAGGAAGGAGGAAGGAAATTAATCTGTAATTTCATTGCATAGCTGGAAATTGCATTTACAAAAATAGACTGGTACTAGTATTGTGATTTTTAGTCTCAAGGTTGTTTGGGGCACTAAGAAGTAACCTGCATACATCAGGGGCAAGCATGAATCTGTCTTCCTGATTATAAGGACAGGCCTGTCCATTAATGCTGCCATGTTACCTCTCTTGGCAGCCAGGTGCCACAATGTATAGAGTGCCAGGCCTACATTCAGGAAGACCTGAGTTAAAATCTAGCCTCAAGTGCTTAGTAGCTATGTGACCCTGGATAGGTCACTTAACCTTGTTTGCCTCATTTCCTCATCTATAAAAATGAGTTGGAGAAGGAAACAGCAAATCATTATAATATCTATGCCAAGATAATACCAAATGGGGTCAAGAAGAGTCTGATGTGACTGAACAACAAATTATCTCTTCTATACTATGGAAGCCTATTTTGACAACTGGGTAGAAGATAGATTGGAGAAGTTGCAATCAGGAAGGCTACTGAAATAGTTCAGGTGAAGGTGATCAAAGTCTGATGTAGGATGGTGAGGGAATATGAATTTTAAAATATTTTATTAATGCTTAGCTTTTTAAACATTCTGGTCACTTTCCAATACCCAGACCCCTGCTCCAAAAAAAAAATTCTTGCTTATAACAGAATAGTATAATTAAGCAAAAGGAGCCAGCATATTTATTGTGTGTGAGATTATGTTCTTCATTCCGCACTTTATAGTTCCACAAAGATTTTAAAAATCCTTTTTTAGTAAAGCTGAAAATATTAAGAAATAACATTTTTTCCCCAAAAAAAACATTCCAAGATGCTAGGAAAAACTCCTTGGAAAAGTGAATGCTATGTTAAGGAAAGAAAGTCTTTCCTTGGAGAAAAGGGTTAAAGGTAATAAGAAAGAACACCTCTCTTCTAGTTCTCTCTGAAGTGACGGGTGATAGGACCCATTTTTCTCTATTGAGAAAAAATTAAGATATCTATGGAAGAGAACAGGTCTCTTAACATCAGAATGAGGTGAGGAGCCTAGGAGAGAATGGGACGGTGACTTGATTACTCAACCAATTTTGGAATATTAATCCAAATTGCATTTTTTTAAAAAAAGGATCTTTTTCTTATTCAGGATTCCTATAAATATTATCTAAATGTTATAGTGTTGGTAGCAATATTTTTTTCTTCAAAATAGTCTACCACTTCTCTATTTAGAAAAGTATGACCTTCTAGAGATAAGACTGGTCAATGCATAATCTGTTTTCTTATCTCGCTTAGTGTTATTTTCCTTTATTATATTATCTGTGTGTGTGTGTGTGGTTATCTAATTTTCTCAGTTCTGCTTATTTCACTTTGAATTAGTTCATATAAGACTCCCCAAATTTTTTTCATCTTTGCATTGGAATAAGAATTTGAATAAAGAAGATAGGAAAGAAAATTTCTGAGCCTGGAGTACTACTTAGAGAAAGTTAGGTGACACAGTGGATAGAGTGCTGAGCCTAGAGCCAGGAATACGTGGGCTTGGATATGATTATAAACGTTTACTGAAAGGAGATCTTCTCAATCCCCATAATAACTATCTAGCAAAGTGTTTGATACAAAGTAGGCTTTATAAAAATGTTTGTTCCTTTCATTCTCTTCTTATTTAGGGAAGGCAAATGTGACTTCTACAGTAGACATTGTATGAGGGACAGTGAACAGTATTGGAAAAGGGATAGTAGAAGAGTGGCTTCACTAGTTTGTCTAAGGCTATCCTTAACACAGGCACACTAGAAGGGGACTTCTCATCATTCAGTGACATACTTTTATCTCTTCCTGGTTTTCTTTACCAATCATACCAATTTTATTTTCTAAACTACAACTCTTACATCTAAAGCCTCCTTTACCTCTCAGAAAGGACACTACCTTCTTTATTCAAGGTGATCACCGTTCTTCCCCCCTTACTACCCTCCCCCCTTTCTAGGTTGAATCACCCAACTCTGACCCTCGTAGTGAATACCTGATAGATCTCCAGAGTCATAGACCAAAGAGGTTTCAGGTTTATTCTCCAATAATTAGTTATACTTATGGAAGTGATTAAAATCTGGTCACTATAATGTTGGATGTTGATTGGAAGCTGGGGGAAAAAGGCTTGAAGACTGCCTTAATCTTTTTTCTATTTCTGAGGTAAAAGTAGGTAAAGGTAGATCTTCTGAAGGATAGAAAAGAGTGGAGAAAAGGATAAGACAGGAAAGAAGAGGGCAGAGTGTGGCTCTGCTGTTTCTGGGGACATCTTGTATGTTAAGGCATGCCATGAGCTGAAGAGAACTTGGGCTCTGGGCAGTGATGATGCTGTCATAAGGTCAGTAAATACTTTCTCTTCAATAGCAGCTTTTAAATTTTTTTCTTTATATCCCCAGTACTAAGTACAGAGTGAGCATTCAGTAGATATTTAATAAATTAATTCAAAATTTTAATTAATAAAACATTTAATTAATGTTTGTTGATCACTTGAAACTTCTTTATGTTCTCTCAGCTATTCCTAGGTTAGAGGTTAAAGGACCCTGACATTTGTCTCTGTTGCTCATTTGCTATGCTTTACCTCTTTAAGTCTCAGTTTCCTCATTTGTAAAATGAGTTAACTTCTAACTTTAATATTCTAGGATAACTCCAACCAGATAAGAAGCTGTCCCATTCATAAATACAACACTGGCCCCCCAGTCATATTCTCTGCAAGGATAGTAGGTGAAGTACAAGAGGTAACAAGGTAGAGGGTCAGATCTGAGCTCTCATGTCAGAAGGCTGGGGTTCAGAGAAAAGCCGGTGAGAACCCTCAACAGCTACAAGGAGAATGAGGAGTCTGCATGTCAGTTGCCTCATCAGTGGCCTGGACCACACTGAAGGCTTGTCTCTGCTTATTGAAGGACCTGCAGCTTTTGCTAATGGTGGAAGGTCTAAGCTTGTGGGATGGCTCAAGTCCCCAAGAGGGCCTATGCTAGAGAGGGGCCTGAGGAGCTCTAATGGATCCTTAGCACCACCCCTTCCCCCCAGAGTGAGGGGCACTTTTAAAGCTCCTTTTGTTCTGTAAGGACAAGCCATTTCCAAAGTTCCTGATGACAGTGTAAAAGCCTATACGACTATGCACACTTAGACAAAATCAAATGAAATATCTCTCCCGCATGGGATGTATGGAGTCCCTTAGATCTGTTCTATAAACAGAAAAACAAGCCATTAGTATGTATCTGAATGAAAAATCACATTAAGCAAAAAAATAAAGATTTAAAGGTACAGAAGGCAGGGAACAGATGAGTATAATTAGACCTGATTGCAATGCTGATGAGGACTAGCTGCCTAGAAGGGACAATTATTTTTCAGTTTCAAAGATAGTCATTTTTCCTTTTGTCTTTTATGTAAAAGAAGACTAAATGGAGGCCTGACCAATCTTTTCAAGCATCTGAAAAGCTACCATCAAACTCATCTGTGGGGTCCCAGAGGGCAGGTCTAGGAACAATGAGGGGAGATAATAGAGGAGCAAATTTTGATCCAGTATGAGGAAGAACTAATGGCTGCAGGGTCTCCTTTTCATGTAAGGGATAGACTAAATGACTGATAAGATTCCCCACAACTTCAAATTTCAGTGAGCTGTTGGAGATGGCCCACAGTGGAAGGGGCTGCTCTGGTGGGGAGAGGATGTCCTGGGTGAAGTGCTATTTGCTATAAGTATAAGGAAGCAGATGCAGGAAGAAAACTAAGAAAAAATACTGCAAAGGAGACTCATGTGTCAGGAAGTTAGAATTGATGACCTTTTTAGGATCCTTGCAACCCAGATTTTACTCCTTCTGGATTACTAAATAGCAGAATAATTCCAAGAGCACACCATTTCTGAACATCCTGTCTCTTATATAGTGAAAAGGCCCTATAGGAAAGTAGAAGAGGAAAGGGGAAAGGAAAGGAGGAGGCTAATAGAAGGGAGAACAGAAGTAGAAGGGGCAGGGCTGTAAAATGGAAGAGGAAATTGAGAGAAGTGGTGGTCAGAAGCAAAATACTGCGAAGGATGGAAAGGGGAAAAGGAAAGAGAAAAGTATTAATTTGGGGAAAATAAGATGGCAGGAAATACAGAGTTAGTAATTTTAACTGTGAATGTGAATGGGATGAATTCTCCCATAAGATGAAAAAAGACAGCAGACTGGATTCAAAGCCAGAATTCTGCAATATGTTGTTTATAAGAAACACATCTGAAGCAAGAGATACCTACACAGTAAAGGTAAAAGACTAGAGCAGAATCTATTATGCTTCATCTGAAGTTAAACAAAAACAAACAAACAAAAAAAAAACAGGAGCAGCCATCCTGATTTCAGATCAAGCAAAAGCAAAAATTGATCTAATTAAAAGAGATAAAGAAGGAAATTACATTTTGCTAAAATAGATAATGAAGTAATATCAATACTAAACATATATGCACCAAGTGGTATAGTATCCAAATTCCTAGAGGAAAGTTAAGAGAGCTGCAAGAAAAAATAGACAGTAAAACTATACTAGTGGGGGATGTCAATCTTATATGGTGAAAATGAATTTAGGAGCAGTTTTAGAATTCTTTCTTTTTCACCCCTACTCTCGGTGAACAATAGGTGCAGGGACTAATCCTACTTACTAAGTAGTAGGATTTGGTATGTAAGGGAGCTAAACTGGTATAAATACTGAGTTACACTTCTCAGTCCCAGACTGGTTTTCCATCAACCATTTTTCTCCCTTACTAAGAGTTGCAGGGATATTAGTTTTCATCTCCATCAAGAAAACAATATAGTTTTACAATATCTTCCTCATCATACTATTCCTGAAGACTTGCATTAGAAAACTAAGAAGAAATAGTTGCAGGATTCTATAGCAAGTATTTGTCAAAATAAACATAAGGTAAAAATCAAAACAAAACAATCTGAGACTTGGTAGAATGGGATCTGTGATTGAAAAGTAACTGAAAGGGTATGTTTTATTCAAAAGGAACAGGATAGACAAGAGAAGCAGAGGAGCAGCATTGTTTTTAGATTAAGAAAATATACTCACATGAAGAACTAAGAAATAGAGAGAAACAGCTTGTTGGAAAAAATTGAGAGGAGGATCAATGGAAGGAGAAAAACAGTCATATTATGATGGGAAAATACATAGATCACTCATCCAGAAGGAAGACAGAGATGAGGATCACCTTTTGAGCACCTTTTTACTTAGAAGTTGCAGGGACAAAAAGCAAAAATAATTCAATTCAACATTTATTAAGCTCCTACAATATGCTCGAAATACAAAATTGGAAAATGACATAGGACCTGTCCTCAAAAACCTTACAGTGTAGTACAGATGAAACAACATATATACAAATAAATATTAGGTAGAATGTGACAGAGGCAAAGAAGAGATCCAAGAAAACATGAGAGGGAAAGATCACTTTTGGCTATGGGATCAAGAAAAGGTTGATGAAGATGGTGGTAACAGAATTGGGCTTTGAAGGAAAGAAAAATTGTGGAGGGAATGTGTTCTAGGCATGATTAAATTCAGACAGAAGATGGCATGATGAGATCATGAACTATATTAACAATTGAGTTTGATTAAAAGGCAGAACTAGATTAATAATGGGACTGAGAGCATTGGGAAAGATTAACAGAGAGTCTGGATAACACAATGAGAGTAGAGAGCAGGTTGAAGAGTACAGCCATGGAATGTCAGGAAGATGATCAGAAAAGGGAATTTCAGAGTACTGGTTTTTGAAGGTGGAACAACTTCAGATGAGGTTAAAATCTAAGGTATCACTAAAGACGGAGGTCTGGGAGCTGAAAATATCAATGAATTTGAAGGCTTAGGTAGTAAAAGGATTATCAATACATGTTAATTGTCTGTGTGTGATTTTGAGTGTTACTATAGAAAAAGGATTAAACCAAAATTATGTTATATTTCAGAGAAAAACCCAGATTTCCAGAAATTGATGCAAGGGATCTGGCATGAAAACCAAAATAGGATCTCTCAGGATGGGGTAGGACACAGTAATAATTCATCCATTCCTGAGACTAGGTTTTGATCACCAGGGAATGGCAATTTAGGAGTATCTTTATCTCTTCCTTTACCACTTGTGTGGACCATCATCATCTTAGAGTAAATTATGTTCAACAATGGAGAAAAATGAGAATAATTCAGCAGAGTTCACAAAATCTCGGTGTTAGAAGGGACTTCAGAGGTCATGAAATTTAACTTCATTCTGAACAAGAATCTACCCCACAACATACCCAATAAGTATCCAGCCTTTTCTTGAAAATCTCTAGCAAGGCAAGAGATTAATTACTACCTTTTCTACTTCTGGATTCCACTTTTGGATAGCTATAATTATTAGGAAGTTTTTCCTTAGATAAAGCTTAAATCTTCCTTTTTGTGACTTCTTTCTCAAGGTTCTGCCTTATAAGGCTAAGTAGAATCAGTTTTCCATAGTTCATAAGATACTTAATGACATTTATCCCATGTCTCCTCAGCTTTCTCTTCTTCAAGCTGAATGTTTTCCTTTATCCATTCATTATATGGCATGTTTGTGAGGTCTCTTACCATTCATAAATACCTCTGAAACTTCCACCACTTTCATGCAGGTGCTCATCAGCTCACTCCAGGATTATTGCAATGACCTGCTGGTGGGTCAGCCTGCCTCAAGTCTCTCCTCGATCCAGTTCATTTCCATTCAGTCATTAAAGCATTTTCCTAAAATGCACATCTTCTTTCTACTCAGTGAACTCCAGTGAATTCTTGTTGCTTCCAGGAACAAATACAAAATGCTATACCTGGCATTCAAGGCCTTTCATAACTTAGTCCTTTCCAACTTTCCAGTCTTCTCACACTTTTCTCTTTACCACTTATTCTTTGATTATTTGATATTCTTCTTCTTCTTCTGACTATTTCACAAATAAAATGAGCCATCTCTTGGCTCCAGGCAAGCCTAGAATGTTCTCCTTCCTCTGCTTGTAACTAATGACCTTCCTGGATTCCTTTAAGTTCCATCTAAAATCCTACCTTCCACAGGAAACCTTTCTCAATGATCCTCTTAATTCCATTATCTTCCCTCTGTTAATTATTTTTTATTTATTCTGTACATAGCTTGCTTTGTAAATACTCATATGCTAGTTGACTCTCCCATTAAATTGTGAAGTCCTTGAGGGCAGGGACTATCTTTTGCCTCTTTCTGTGTCCCCAGAACTTAGTACCTTACCTGGCACAGAGCATTTAACAAATAGTGACTGATTGATTGATGGGGAGGCAAAAGTAGTTTCTCTGGCTACTCAGTTATTTGCTTAAGGTATTGTTTTTAGGAAAAATTACATTCAGAGATCTAATCAAGAATCCACTTCTCTTTGTAGTGGAAACACTCCTTTCCATCCCCTCCTGCAATTGCCCTTTTTATGCATTCTCTGAACCTTCCCCTGCCCCCTCTTCCCCCTCAGTGCCTTTATTCATGATGCTTGGATCCCGTCCTGCCCTTTCTTCTTCCTCCTCCTCCTCCTCCTTCTCCTCCTCCTCCTTCTTCTTCTTTAATTATTAAAACTTTTTATTTGCAAAACATATGTATGGGTAATTCTTCAACATTAACCCTTACAAAGCTTTCTGTTACAAATCCCCCCCCCACTCCCCACCCCTCTCCTAGATGGCAGGATATCCACTACATGTTAATTATGTTAAAATACTTGACAAATTGAATACATGTATACATATTTCCACATGTCACTTTTGTGCAAGAAAAATCGTATCTACAAGAAAGAAAAATCAGAGAAAGTTAACACAATGTAAGCAAACATCAATAGAGAGCATGAAAATGTTATGTTGTGGTCCACATTTCACATCCCTCTCTCTGGGTGTATATGGCTTTCTTCAGTGAACAATTGGAAGTGGTTTGAAACGTTTCATTGTTGAAGAGAGCCACGTCCATCAGAATTGATCGTCATATAGTACTGTTGTTGCCGTGTATAATGATCTCCTGGTTCTGCTCATTTCACTCAGCATCAGTTCATGCAAGTCTCTCCAGGCCTCTCTGAAATTGTCCTGCTGGTCGCTTCTTACAGAACAATAATATTCCATAATGTTCATATACCATAATTTATTCAGCCACTCTCCAATTAATGGGCATCCATTCAATTTCCAGTTTCTAGCCACTACAAAAAGCTGCCCTTTCCTTCTTTCAAGTCCAGCCCCAATGCCACCTCTTTCACAAAACATTTCCTGTTCACAATACAGCACCGGAGCCCAGGTTATGACTTTTTCCTTCTTGGATCTCAGATAGTTCTTTGTTTTATACCTGACTAATGCATCCTTACAATATAATGCTGTCTCTTTTATCTCCCTACTAGACTACAAGATTCTTCCTACAGTAAGTACTTGATAAATGTTTGTTAAAGGAATGAGACAAAAGAAATTTCCATAAATTTGGACAGATCTCCTAACTAAAGAGCTGCCAATAGTGGCCCAATGATACCAACTGCCAAAAAAAAAAAAAAAAAAGTGCTATCATCGCTTAATAAAGAACTAGAATTATTTCTAAGGTAAAGTGCTGGAAACATTTTTATAAGTAGGCTCCACTTTTTAAAATTACACCAAATTTCTTCACGCAGCTCATATAATAATGACAAATAAAAAAATTAAAACTTATTTCTCTTCTTTCTTTGTTCACTCATATGGGGAGGGCAATTATATTTGAGGTCAGGAAAAAAGCACTAGATTTAGATCATGCCAGTTATTACTATTGTTGCTAGTTTAAGTTATAAAACACCATGTGATTATATTTATAACAAAGTAAGTATTAAACAAATATGGAGGGGAAAATGAATTAATGGATGAGGAAGAAGATGAGGTGCCTCTGGGGCACATCACATTAAAGGTACGATTAATTTGAGAGGAATGGAAACCAAAGACCAAATGATTACCTCGGTTCCGGTTTCTCTCCAGTCCCAGGACCGACTGCCCCCTGGCCACACTTTGCAGTCCTTGTAGGTTATGCTACAACCTTGGACCTTCATTTGACCCCAAGAAAGGGAAGCAATTTTGGGGGAAGACATACTGGAGATGAATCAAAACCTGTAAAAGTCAGAGATGCTGTCAGTTAAGGTTTAAGCATATTTGAGAGAAGAGCGATAAGCAGCCTACAACATATGATTTGATAGGAGGTATTACAGGATCATAAAGCTCAATGGGACCTCAAAGTTCATTTAGTTTATCTAACCTCTCATTTTAAAAATGAGATCACTGAAGCTCTGAAGGATTCAATGACTTCTTAACCTTTATTTTTAATATAACTTCATTATTTTTCCTCAATTTACACATTTATTTTCTCCCCTCCTACTCTCCAATTGAAAGAAAAATAAAAGTCCCATAACAAATAGGCACAGCCAAGCAAAGCAATCCCTTTTATTAACAATGTTCAAAAATGTATGTCTTCTTTTTTTCTAAAATAATTTTATTTTTCCTAATTACATATTAAAACAATTAAAAAAATTTTTTTTAAAGTTTTAAGCTCCAAATTCTATCCCTCCTTTCTTTAGTCTCCTCTCTCCTCCCTGGATAGTAAGGAATCTGATAAAAGTCACACATGTACAATCATGTAAAACTTTTCCACATTATTCATTCTGTTCAAGACTTGAACAACAAGTGAAAGAAATAAATTCAAATGATATCAGTTTTTTCTCTGGAGGGGAATAGTATGTTTCATCATGAGTTTTTTGGGATTGTTTTGGGATTATTGAGAATAGATGTCATTCACTATTCTTCATTAAACTAAATTGCTGTTACCGTGTACAGTGCTCTTCTGGTAATGCTCACTTCACTCTATATAAATCTTCTCAGGTTTTTCCTGAAATCATCCTGATTGTCATTTTTTATAGCCAATAACATTTCATTGTAATCATATATTGTGGTTTATTTAGCCATTCCCTAAACAATGGGCAATCCTTGGATTTCCAATTCTTAACCACCACAAAAAAAGCTTCAATAAGTATTTTTGTATAAATGGGTCCTTTCCCTGTTTTTTATATGTCTTTGGGATACAGATCCAACATCTAAACATATAAACAAATAGTATGCAGTTTTGTAGCCCTTTGGGCACAGTTTCAAATTGCTCCCCAGAATGGCTGGATCAGTTCATTTCTCTATCAACAATACAATGTTTTCCCATATCCTCTCCAACATTTATCATTTTCCTTTTTTGTCACATTAGCTAATCTCATAGGGATTAGGTAGTACTTCAGAGTTGTTTTAATTTGCCTTTCTTTAATCAATAGTAATTTTGAGAAATTTTTCATATGACTATAGATAACTTCAGTTTCTTCTAAAAATTTCCTGTTCATGTTCTTCGACTATTTATCAATTGAGGAATTGCTTGTATCCTTACAAATTTGACTCAGTTCTCTATATTTTTGAGAAAGGGAGGACTTTGTACTTGCTGCAATATTTTTATCCAGTTTTCTGCTTTTCTTCTAATTTTGATTGCACTGGTTTGCAAAAACTTTAAGAGTTTATATTATCAAAATTGTCTATTTTATAATACTCCCTCTATCTTGTTTGATTCTAAATTCTTCCATTATCCATGAGAGATAAGTAGATGAATTTAGGTAGAATTTTCAATTTTCTTATGTTATCTTAGCCTACCTAAGAGCAATTCATATTTTCCAGTTGTTTAGAACTGATTGTGTATGAAAAGTGTTTTGTGTTCATATACTTCCTGGGTTTGTTTTGGCAGATAGATGCCTAAGTATTTTATACTATCTATAATTATTTTAAATGAAATTTCTTTTCTATCTCTTGTTGCTAGACTTTGTTGGCAATATGCAGAAATGTTGATGATTTATTTTGTGTCATATAATTTTGTTAAGTTGTTAATAATTTCAATTAATTTTAGTTGACTCTAAGTATGCCACCATATTATTTTCAAAGAAACATTATATATCTACATAGAGCATATCACTGAAGAAATTTAGTAGAATCTTCCTTTTCCTATTTCATCCAAGTTGCTATAATAGAATAAATTCTTTAAATGTTTAATAGAATTCTCTTGTAAATCTATGTAGTAGTCTTGGGGTTCCCCCCCTTTGGGGAGTTCCTTCATCAGTTGTTCAATTTTTATTTTTCCAAGGTTGAATCATTTAAATTCTTTATTTCTTATGTTAATTGGGCCGTTTCATATTTTATATATAGTCTTTCCTTTTAACTGTCAAATCTATTGATGCATGTCATTGGGCAAAGTAGTTTCTAATAATTTCCTTTTATCTTTTATTTGTTGATTTCTCTTTAATCATCTTCAATAATGGCCAATTTGATTTTCATTGCTTTTAATCAGAAAAAAAGATTTAGTTAATGACAATTCACTAGCTAATAATTCATGGAAAAATATACAATTAAAAAAAACACATCAGCTTCTCATGTTGTTGATTTAAAATTTACTTTCAATTTTGTTAAATCTCTTTGATTTTTGAATGTCCATTCTGATATTTAATTGAGTTTATTTGGCTGATTTTCTACGGTTTTGTTTTTAGTATCCTACTCTATTGACTGAGCTGTTCTTTTTCCATTTGGGGTTGTTTTGTTTTGTTTAACAATGTAAAGTTTGCCTTACGGACTATTTGGGTTGTATCCCAAAAGTTTTGTTATACTGTCACATTGTCATTTTCTTTGATGAATTTTTTTTTTTATTTCTTCTATGATTTTGTCTTGTTACTTATGAATCCTTCAGGATTGAGCTAGTCTCCAATTAATTTTTTTTTTTTTTTTTGCCTTTTTGCTGGGGCAATTGGGGTTAAGTGATTTGCCCAAGGTCACACAGCTAGGAAATGTTAAGTGTCTGAGGCCAGATTTGAACTCAGGTCTTCCTGACTTCAGGGCTGGTGCTCTATCCACTGCGCCACCTAGCTGCCCCTCCAATTAATTTTTAATCACTCCTTAAATGATCTTTTACTGAATAAAATTTTCATTTTGTTGTGATCAGTAAAAGAATTTCTCTTATTTCTAAATCTTAAAAAAATCTTTAAAAATTACTATAGCTCCTCTCCAGAGTTTTTTGCTTATGGGGATACATTTATCAATTTTTACAATATTGGAAGTTAAAATATCTTGGCATTATTTTGAAAATAGTTTTGATCTTCTATAGATCCCTTGAATGGGTGTTGGAGATTCCAAGTTGTCCTTATATCATACTTCAAGAACCAATGGCCGAATACATTGTCAGTTTTTGCAAAGGCATCACAACACTTGAGATATGTATATTCCCTTCAGAAATCACTAAGGATTTACTATATCTTCTAATTATTCTAAATTTCTATGCAGTACCTTAATTTCTTTTTTATTTTTTGTTAAACCTAAGTTGAAAGATGTCCACAAAGCATCCAAATATTATACTTTATTGTCTTTTTCTCCCTTTAAGTTGAAATATTTTTCAAGTATTTATATGCTATTTAATTTCTTTTGCTTTTTTATTTTACTAGAGGCAACTGGGTTTAAGTGACTTGCCCAAGGTCACACAGCTAGGAATCTTTTGCTTTTTTAAAAAAAATGTCAAGAGTATTTTTTTCCAAATACATGTAAAAATAGTTTTCAATATTTGTCATGTTGTACATGAAAAATCAGATCAAAAGTGAAAAAACCACGAGAAAGAAGGAAACAAACAAAAAGAAAAATATTATGTTTTCACTTTTCATAATTCTATATCTAGATAAGGATGGCATTTTCCATTCCAAGTCTATTGGAATTGCTTTGAATCACCATGTTGTTGAGAAGATCCAAGTCCATCACAGTTGATCATCACATAATCTTGTTACTGTGTAAAATGTTCTATTAGTTCTGCTTTCTTCACTGAGCTAGATGCTATTTCATTAATGATATTAACTCACTCTCTATAGCACCTTTAAGCTAACATAGGTATCCAAGATAAGGCTGAAATGAGTTCATGATTGAGACATAAAGAGTGATATTATAAACAAATTAGAACACAGGATAGCTTACTTCTCAGATCTGTGGAGAAAGAAGGAATTCATGACCAAAGAAGAGCTGGAGTTCATTATTGAACACAAAATAGATAGTTTTGATTATGAAAACAAGATTAGAAGGGAAGCAACAAACTTGGAAAACATTTTTACATTTAAGGGTTCTGATAAAGGCCTCATTTTTAAAATATATAGAGATTTGTTTCAAATTTATAATTCAAGTCACTCTCTAATTGATAAATGGTCAAAGAAAACAGTCAATTTTCAGATGAAGAAACTGAAACTATTTCTAGTCATATGAAAAGGTGCTCCAAATCACTATTGATCACAGAAATGCAAATTAAGCCAACTCTGAGGTACCACTACACACCTGTCAGATTGGCTAAAATGACAGGAAAAGATAATGATGAATATTGGAGGGGATGTGGGAAAACTGGGACACTGATACATTGTTGGTGGAACTGTGAAAGGATCCAACCATTCTGGAGAGCAATTTGGAACTATGCCCAAAGAGTTATCAAACTGTGCATACCATTTGACCCAGCAGTGTTTCTACTGGGCCTATATCCCAAAGAGATTTTAAAAGAGGGAAAGGGACCCAACATATGCAAAAATGTTTGTGGCAGGCAGCCCTTTTTGTAGTGGCAAGAAACTGGAAACTGAGTGGATGTCCATTGTTGGGGTCCAGGAATTTGGGGACCCTGAGAAGTTTGTCTTTGAATTGAGGATCAAAGGGTGTGGTCTGTGATTCCCTTGAGAAACTTAAGACTGAGATACTTGACTGAGAATGTCTTAATAATAGCTATTGAGTGATCTATTGTAGGGATGAGGGATCCCACCTTCTTACTACCTCCTTTCAATACAAGCTTAATTGCTAATGATAGGTGTGGAGGAGTGGACAAAGGGCATGACCACAGAGTGGGGGAAGGAAGGAGGAAAGGAGGAGGGGTCAGATCAGGCTAGGAGGAGGGACTAAGCTAGGAGGCAAGGCTAGGAGAGGGAAGATATTTAAGACAAGCTGGCTGTAAGGGAAACAGGAAGTGCTGAATAAAGAACTGTCTTAAACCATCCTCTGGCTCCACCCTCCTTGGAAAGAACACGCTGGGCATGTCTGGATGCACACCAAAGCACATGATAGATGAGACCCGGCTACCCCCCCCCCCCCAAATATTGCACCTAGCAGTCCATCAGTTGGAGAGCAGCTGAATAAATTATGGTATATGAATGTCATGGAATATTATTGTTCTATAAGAAATGATTAGCAGGATGATTTCAGAGAGGCCTGGAGAGACTTGCATGAACTGATGCTGAGTGAAATGAACAGAACCAGGAGATCATTGTACATGGCAACAAGATTATATGAAGATCAGTTTTGATGGACATAGCTCTTTTCAACAATGAGATGATTCAGGCCAGTTCCATTGATCTTATGAAGAGAGCCATCTGCACCCAGAGAGAAAACTGTGGGGACTGAGTGTGGATCACAACATAGCATTTTCACTTTTTTTGTTGTTGCTTGTTTAAATTTTATTTTTTCTCATTTTTTCCCTTTTTGATCTGATTTTTCTTGTGCAGCAAGATAATAGAATAAATATGTATGACCATGTTGGATTTAACATATATATTTTTACCATGTTTAACATATATTAGATTACTTGCCATCTAGGGAAGAGGTCAAGGGAAGGGGGGGGGATTGGAACACAAAGTTTTTCAAGGATCAATGTTGAAAAATCATTCTTGCATATGTTGGAAAATAAAAAATTTAAATAAAAAAACCCTGGAAAACATACAAAATTTTTTTTAAAAGATAACATAGATATCCCTTTTACCTGTTGCTTTTTCTGAGATCATAATTGCCATCCTTTTTTATTTTTTAAAGTTTTGGCAAAGTATGATAAATTCTGCTTTAGCCCTATGACCATATAAATCTTCGTTTCAAATATCTTATAAATGTCATACTTGTTTCTAATCTCTTTTGGTAATCTTTTCTGTTTTACAGGTGAGTTCATCCTATTAACATTCATGGCAGGACTGTTAAAGATGAATTTTCCTCCAATCTATCTTCTAATACTTTGTCTTTTCCTTCCACCTCCTTCTTTACAAAAAATAAAGTAGTAGGAATATGTTTAACATTAGTTCTGCTCCATTGGCCATTATCTCTTTCCGTTGACCAGACCCTTAATCACATCCTTTTTCTCATTCAGATGAAATTGTTGTTCATGTAATAACAGTTTTTCTTGCCCTTTCATCTCTAGCCTTCTCCTCAAAGCACTTTGGATTTCTGGCCA
The DNA here is from genome assembly GCA_023553655.1 of Myrmecobius fasciatus. Taxonomy (NCBI): domain Eukaryota; kingdom Metazoa; phylum Chordata; class Mammalia; order Dasyuromorphia; family Myrmecobiidae; genus Myrmecobius; species Myrmecobius fasciatus. Next base: position 264,626 of record JAJPUD010001621.1, on the reverse strand, counting down.
GGGATACATGACTGGGGCCTCTGCAGTACTTAGGGATAACATTTATATTTTTAAATGCTTATATCAATAAAAGAGAAAAGGATGCCAAATATTTTAACATAATTAACACGTAGTGGATATCCTGCCATCTAGGGGAGGGGTGGGGAGTTGGGGGGAAAAATCTGTAACAGAAAGCTATGTAAGGGTTAATGTTGAAAAATTACCCATACGTATGCTTTGCAAATAAAATAAAATTAAAAAATAATAATAATAAAATCCACTGGTCCACTAAACCACACTGCCTCCAAATGTCATCATCCATGACAGTAAATTCAATACCTCAATCTCAGATTGTATGCTATATTCTATGACCTTATTTTAACAACTTTTCTATGTGTATGCTAATTTCATAGGATTCCTTGATAAATGCAACCACAGAGATGACTATTCAATAGTGATCTGATTATTATTTCACACAAAGTATATAATAGGGAAAAATTCTCCCCAAAGATGTTTGCCACTGTATGGAGGATATCCTTGATAGGGTCTAAAAGTCCAATCTCTTGTTAACATCATTCTAGATACATCACAACCCATAATAATACCAATCCTCTCTAATTTTTTTAAAAAAGAATTTGGGCTAATTATTGACATAGGACAAATAAAATTTAAGTGGATAAAAAAAAAGAGAAAAGGAGCAGAGCAATGAATTGGGCAACTAAAAATATGAGAAAAAGAAACATTAAATATAAATTGTTCAGGTTAATAAGAAATAGAATACTTAAAAAACCTCTTAGAAAAAGAAGTCGAGGGGCAGCTAGGTGGCGCAGTGGATAGAGCACCAGCCCTGAAGTCAGGAAGACCTGAGTTCAAATCTGGTCTCAGACACTTAACATTACCTAGCTGTGTGATCCTGGGCAAGTCACTTAACCTCAATTGCCTCAGCAAAAAGCAAAAAAAAAAAAAAAAAAAAAAGAAGTCCAAGAAGTTATAAATGAGTTTCCTAAGGAAAAAATCCTAGGATCAGATGAATTTATACGAGAATCCTACCGAACATTTAAAGAACAATTAATTCCAATATTATATAAAACATTTGGGGAAGAAGATAAAGGAGATGTCTTATAAAATTTCTTCCATGACATAAATTTGATTTTTATAGCAAAAACTGGGAAAAGAAAATCATACACCAATTTCTGTAATGAATATTGAAGCAAAAATTTTAAATGAAATACTAGCAAAGAAATTACAAATATATACCACAAAATCATTCACTATGACCAAGTGGGATTTATACAAGGAATGCAGGGTAGGTTCAATATTAGGAAGACTATTAGAATAACTGACCACATCAATAACAAAAACTATAAAAATAATTATATTTATATGAATTAATGTGGAAAAAGCTTTTTAGAAAAAACCTATTTCTATTAGAAACACTAGAAAACATTGGACTAAAAGAGCTTTTTTAAAGGTTATTCACATTATACATATATGATCATATTAAACATATTTTCACATTAGTCATGTTATATAAAAAAATCAGAACAAAAGGGAAAAACCATGAGAAAAAACAAAAAAATAACAAAAGTGAAAGTAACAAGCTTTGATCTGCATTCAGATTCTATAGTTCTTTCTCTGGATGTGTATTTCATTTTCAATCACAAGTCTTTTGAAATTGTCTTGGATTGTTGTATTGCTGAGAAAAGCTGAGTTTATCATAGTCACTTCACAATGTTGCTATTGTTGTGTACAATGTTCTCCTGGTTTTGCTCATTTCACTCAACTTCAGTTCATATAATTCTTTCCAAGTTTTTCTGAAATTCACCTGCTCATTATTTCTTATAGAAAAGTACTATTACATTATATTCATATACCTCAGTTTGTTCATCTATTCCCCAATTGATGAGCATCTCTTCATTTTTCAATTCTTTGATACCAAAATGCCAGGTATCATACCTGAGGGCAGCTAGGTCTTACCTCCTCCAAGCTTGGTGCACATCCAGACACGACCAGTGTGTTCTCCAAGGACAGTCACAAACCAGAAGAAGATGAAATCAAGCTGTTCTTTATTTCCCCTTTCCTTAGCCAGCCTGCCTCTCCCCCATCCTCTGTAGTCACACCCTCTATCTTCTTTGCCCACCCATCTTTTAGCAATTAACTTTGTATTGATATGAGGAAGTCAGAAAGAAAGTGGAGCTCACATCCTGATAACAGAGCATATGGGGGCAAGCCTGTTTTTTAGATCACTTTGAATAGCTCTTTTGTCTGAGCCATTATCAGTAATCTCATCTAGTCGCCAGGGTCTCATGTCCTCAAGGGAACTGCACACAACACCCTCTTATACTCAAGTGAAGACAAACTTATCAGGGTCCCCGACATTTTTTGGACCCTAACACCACAAAAAAAGCTGCTATATTTTTGTACATGTGGGTCCTTTCACCCTTTTTATGATCTCTTTGGTATATAGAACAAGTATTGATGGATTAAAGGGTATGCACAATTTTATAGTTCATTGGGCATAGTTTAAAATTGCTTTCCAAAATGGTTGGGACAGTTCACAACTCCACCAACAACGCATTAGTATTCTAATTTTCCCATATCTTCTCCAATAATTATTATTTTCCTTTTCTGTCATATTAGCCAATCTGATTGGTATAAGGTTGTACCTGAGATTATATTAATTAGCATTCCTCTAATTAATAGTGATTTAGAGCCTTTTTTCATGACTATGTACAGCTTTAACTTCTTTATCTGAAAAATGCCTGTTCATATCCTTTGACCATTTATTAATTGGGGAATGGCTTATCTTCTTGTAAATTTGATTCAGTTCTCTACACTTTTTTGAGAAAAAAGGCTTTTATCAGAAACATTGACTATAAAAATGCTTTTGTTAAAATGATAAGTAATATCTCTCTAAAACAAAGAGCAAATATTATTTATAACAGAGATAAACTTAAGGCTTCCCCAGTAAGCTCAGAGATGGAACAAGGATGCTCATTAACGCTTCTATAATTCAATATTGTATTAAAAATGCTAGCAGCAAGGCCATTGGGAATCTGTATCTTCTTGGTTGAGTCACCAGGTTTGATGGTTATGAGGATTTGTAAGAATCAATCAGAAGTGAGGAAACTCACAGGATTTATAAGAGGTCAAAACAGAGGAATGGTTCCTTTCTTTCCTAGTGAGCTCCATTCTTGACAACCTGACATCCCATCCCTCCCCTTTTAACCCCCAAGGAAAGACAATTACTACAATTATTTCTCCTTTATATTTTTGTTTTTTTAAAAAATAACAAAAGGTAACTTTTTAAAAAAAAGAAATTCTAGCTATAGCAATAAAACAAGAAAAATAATTTGAAAGAATAGGAATAAGCAAGGAGGGAAAAGAACAGTTTTTAAAAACATGATCATAGACTTAGAAAGCCCTAGACAATCAATTAAAAAAAAACTATTCAAAGCAATTAACCTTAGCTAGGTTGAAGGACATAAAATAAACCCAGATAAATCATTAGAATTTTTATGTTACCAATGAAACCCAGCAGGAAGAAACAGAAAGAGAAATTCCATTTAAAATAATTTTAGACAATATAAAATACTTGAGAGTCTATCTGACAAGACATACACAAAAATTATATACAACTAAAAATACTTTTCACAAAAAGAAAAAGATCTAAATAACTGGAAAAATACTGATTACTGTGAGTAGGTTGAACCAATATAATAAAAAATGAAAACCTATATGAACTGATATCAAATTAAAGAAGCAGAACCAAGAGAACACTGTACACAGTAATAGCAATATTGTAATGATCAACTGTGAAAGACTTAGTTTAGTTACTCTGAGCAATACATTGATCTCTGACAATTCCAAAGGATTCACAATGACAATATTTAGAGAAAGAATAGAGCAATTCTAAGTGTAGCTTGAAGCATTTTTTTTTTCACTTTATCTTTTTTTTTTTTTCAACATGGTTAATATAGAAATATATTTTACAGAGACAGCTAGGTGGCTCAGTAGGTACAACATTAGGTCTGGAGTCAGGAAGACCTGAGTTTGAATCCTGCTTCAGATACCTCTAGTTATGTGAACCTGAGCAAGTCATTTAATTTCTGTTTGCTTCCCATCATCAGAAATAGAAATGGTAAACTATTCCAGAATCTTTGCCAAGAAAACTCCATGGAGCACTGGCTATGGTCCATGGAATCACAAAGAATTGGACATGACTGAACAACAAATGTTTTGCATGATTTCACATATATAATGGGTATTACATTGCTTGCCTTCTCAAGCTGGAGGGAGAGAATTAGACACTGATTTTTTTTTATAATGAAGCAAATAATTAAATGAAAAAAAAATTAACAAAGAATTCCTCAAAGAAGGAAACCGACAAATCACATTTTCCCTATAAACTGGGGTAAGAAAGCACTTAGCAAACAATGGGAGAGTAACTTTAGGTATACACTATCATTGTTTGCACATTCTTACTTGTACATATGGAAGGAGTTATCCATCTTTTTAGACTATGTAGAAGGCTAGAACTTTTGTTTTTCTCATTTTCTCTTCTAGTCATACTGGCTTTCTAGATAATCTTGCCAGACATCTCTTATTTTTGCATAGTTAGTCATATGAAGAGGTTAACAGACACAGCTGCTAAATGTCTGAGGTAGAATTAAAGGAGATCTTACCAACTTCAAGTCAAAGGCTCTATCCATTTTGCCAGCTAGCTGCCTAGCAAGCCTTCTTTAAATACTGCTCCTGACAGAAATCCTAGGATATCAGCTTCTTAGAACTCTGTTTCTTTCAGAATTCAGCTCAATTGCCACTACCTACTAGAAGGCTTTTCTGATCCCTCAATTAAAATTCATTTTTGGAATTGCCTCATATCATATGTACCTTTCATTTACTTATTTACATATATATGTTTTATTCCCTCCAAGTAATACAGACTTCTTGAGGACTAGGTCTGAATTTTTTTTGGCCTTTATATCCTCAAGGTTAGCAGTGTCCCCTATATAATAGGTACTTAATAAATATTAGGGTAATATGTAAATAAACAAATATTAAGTACTTGTGGATACCAGTAACATGAAAGAAAGTAAATATTCTAAATTACAACAAGGACATAAATATGTTCAGAATAAATAATAGAATAAACCAAATAGTTAAATACAAGGTGATTTCAAAGAAAAGTTACTCATTGTTGGAAATGTCAGGAAAAGTTTCATGCATATTGAAAGAAGAAACGGATTGTAACAAGGTAGAGGTGAGAAGTTATTCTAGGCATGGGGTATGATTTTTGCAAAGGCACTGAGATGCGATGGAATCTGACATCTGGGAGAGCCAGAACTAAGGCCAGTTAGGGTAAATAGTATGCAGGAGAAGGTAATAGTAAGACTGGAAAGATAGGTTGGGGCCAGATTTTGAAAGGTGTTAAGATCTAAAGAAAGTTCATGTTTTCTTCTAGAAACAGGAAGCCACTGGAATATATTGAGTATAAGTGATACATGGTCATATAATAAGGTCACTTATATATGGTCACTTCAGCAGCAATGTGAATGATAGTTTTATAAAAAGATTTGAGTGACAGGAAGACCAGGTGAGAAGCCATTAAAATATTCTGGGAGAAAGGTAAAGTGTCCTGAGCTAAGAATAGGTTCCTTTGAAAATTGTGAGAAATGCTGAAAAGTTGGATTTCCACAGAGTGTTGCAATTTTCAAAGCAATGTAGCATAGTGGGTACCATTGACCAAGGGGTTTTCAGAATGTGAAAGATTAAGGAAGGTTAAAATTCCACAGATTAAGTGATTGATAGAAGCCTCCAGCAGACAAGGAATTGGGAAGCTAGGAAGGCACAGGTTGATTCAGCCAATCAGAAAGAGTGGTGGATTTAAGAAAACTACAAATTTAAGATAATAGCCCATCTGGCCCAAACTAGTGGGGTCAGTGGCCTGACTTGACCAAATCATTATTGTGCCTGCTAATTGAATATTTAACAATACAACCTGTAGAAGAGTCTTCTGCCATTTTTGAACAAGGGGTGTACGATGAAGGAGGGGGAACATGTTTATACATATTTAGGGGAAACATGTATTGGGTGTATCAGAAAGATTTGTAACCCAGAAGGAATGGACCAATCTGTTCTCTGAAGGGAGGGGCTGCACCATACTAGCAAGTATAAAGATTGTTCCATTTCTGAGCTTAGCATTCCCTCCTTCTTGAAGAGGAATGGGGCCCAGCCAGAAACATTAAGACGTTTACTTAACATTCTTCTTTAATAAATTTCCTCAATATCTGATTTTCAGTGTCAAGAGTATATTTCTAACAATGGAGAAGGGGTCAGATGTAAGAGTTCTTAAGGAGCTAAAAAAAAATCAAGATTTGACAACTAATTGGAAATGTGGGGTAAAGGAAGGTGAGGAGATGCTACCAATATTATCAATCTGGGAGACTAGAAGAAGGATAGTACTTTGATGTAATACTTTGGGAAAGAGTGTATTTAGAAAGATGAGTAGATTTTCAGACTTGTTGAATCCCAAAATTCAAGGGAGAAATCTGGGGCTGGATATGTAGATCTAGGAACCACATAGAGATGATAGTTAAACTCAAGAGAATTAATGAGGTTACCTAGAGAAACAAGAGAATGGGGTGTGCCCTAGCATAAACCCACAGTTGAGGGTACAGAGTGATATAAATAATGAGCCAGAAAAGGAGACCAAGTAAGATCTATACCAGAAAAAAGTGTCACAAATATTCAGCAAGACAGAGTATTAAGAGTCAACAATGTTAAGTGCAGCAGATGGGTTCAGAAGAGGGTCCCAAGGGACCCTAAAGATTCTTTCATGAAGTCCTTGAAATGAAAGTGTTTTCAAGGGGCTTCATATTCTTTTTCATAATTTGACAAGGTAATTGCCAGGTCACACATCGAGTAAATATTAAATGTCTGGGACTGATTTTGAAAAGTCAGGTCCTCTTGACTTCAAGGCTGGGACTCTACTGTGTCATATAGCTGCCCCTCTAGTTTTAGGATATAGCCATGCTTTTTGAATATCAATTTGGTAGCTATGTAGAGAAAGGATTGCAAAAAGGGAGAGCCTGGGAGCTAGAGATCAATTAAGAAACTATGGCAATAATCCAGGAGACAAATGCTGAGCTATAGTGCAGGTAAAATATACCATGTAAAATCTATTAATCTCTAGTCTTAGTGTCTTTGCACTGGCTTGTCCCATCCCATATGTCTGGAATGCACTTCCCCCTTACTTGTGCTACATTGAATTCTTTTACTCCTTTTCGGGGGGGGGGGGGGGGGGGCCCAAAGGAAAGAAAGAAGGAAAAAAAAAGGAATTCCTATTGCGTTAAAGATGGAGGTGAGACAATGTCTTCTGCACATTGCCTTTCCATATCCCTCAACTTGGCAGTCCCATCTTTACCATAGTATTTTATATTGATTAGCACATACATACATACATTTATGCTATACATTTTTATATATATTTATCTTCCTCATTAAAATGTAAGCTCATTTTATTCTATTGTTTTATTCTATATACAAGTACTAGTTCCCTCAGTGCCAGACACACAATAGGTCCCTAATACTTTTTGTTGATCAAATGAGATAACAGGTAAAGTGCTTTCTAAATCTTAAAGTACAGGCTATTGTTATTACTGAATATATAGTTTAGGAGTCAATGACAGATAAGAAAGAGATAAATGGGAGCCAACCAATCAATAAACAGTTATTGGGTATCTACAATTTGCCAGGCACAGTGCTAAACCCTAGGAATACAAAGAAATGCAAGTCAGTTGCTGCCCTCAATGAGAGATAAAGAAATAAATACAAACAATCTACATAGAGGACAAATAGGAAATAATTAATAGAGGGAAGGCACTAATCACTAAGAGGGAGTTGGGATTTTAGCTGGTATGTGAAGGAATCCAGAAGAGAGAGGTTTAGAGGCAATGGTGGGCAGCCACAGAAAATGCCTAAAGCTGAAAGATCGATTGTTTTATTAGTGTGATCAGTCAGAGGTCAATTTCATTGGATCAAAAAGTAGGTGGTGCAGACTAAAGGGCATAAAGATTATAAAGACAGAAAGGATCTAGATTATAATGGACTTACCTGACAAACTGGAGATTCTGTATTTGCTCTTAGAGGAGGTAAGGAGACAATGGAGCTAACTGATAGAGGGTGGGGTTGGAAGAGAGGTTCCAAGATCAGAATGCACATTAGGAAAATCATTTTGGTGACAAAACAGAGGGTTTGCAGTTAGGAGAGCTTTGAGCAAGTCGGACCCAACAGGAGGCTATTCCAATAGTCCAGGCTGGAGGAGATAAGGTCCTGCATAGAAGAGGTGGGGTGGCCATATCAGAGGAAAGAAGAGGGCCGTCAGATCGATGTTTGTAAAAATGAAAGCGACAAGCCTGGGCAAGGGATTGTATTATACATGGTGAGATCCATCACTATGAAATTGGAGGATGATGACTAGGTCAACAGTTATGTATAAACAAAGCATATACAGTAAATGGGAAATAATACAGAGGGAGGGCAGTAGAATTCAGAGGGAATGGGAAAAACTTCTTTTATAAGGTGAGGTTATAGCTATAACTTCAGGGAAGCTACACAGACAAAGAAAGACTAAGGCAAAGTGGGAAAGGGAGTCAGAGGAAGAAAGACAGATAATCAGCTCTTAGTAAGTGCTCCCAAGGACTAAGGCACTGTGTTGAGGTCCGGGAGGAACCAGAGACAGAGCTCGAAGCTTGACGGACACCTTCCCGTGCAAGCTTGGACTTTCAGCCCAAGATATAGAGGAGGGTCATGGGATAAGAGAACTAGGGTAAGGCTAAACACGGCAGGTGCCCCCAAGTGGCCGAAAGGCCAAGGAAGTGAGACGGAAGCACCGGGGTATCTTCAGAGACTGGAGAGCTGTCACTTTTATAAATCCGGGGTGCTAAACCTCCACCTTCCCACCCACTTGGTAACTTTTCACTAAGTTAAGTACATTTTTTCTGTCCATAAAAGCAAGCTGGGGGCGGGCCAGGTCGGGCAAATCCCCTCCCTTCCCCCTCCGGATTGGTTTAGCTCTGGGGGTAGGTGGGCGTTGGGTGGGTGTCTCAGCCTGGAGTTACAACACACGGGGTGGGGGTGGAGTGGGGGAGTAGCCCTCTAGGGGAGAAAGGCCCCTGCGTGAGGAAGAGGGGGTGACACCTCGTGGGAGACACCCCTGCATAAGGAAATGGAGGGGTATGACATTTCGTGGGAAGGGGTAGTCCAGTGTGTGTGTGTGGGGGGGATGGTGGTGGCAGACACTTCGTGGGGGGTAGCTCTGCTTTGGAAAGGGAGACGGCCTCACAGGCACCTCGGGAAGAGGGGGCGTGCGGGCCGAAGTTGGCCTGCAAACTAGAGGGCGCCTCCTCCCCCTTAGTAGTCAGTTCTTCCTTTCCTCCCCTCCCGTCTTCCTGGGAACCGAAGTCCGCGGCAACCCCACAGACTCACCCCGCGCGTTCGCGTTGGCTCAGCCCTGAAATCCCAGGTCGAAAGTCCGGCTCCGTGTTTTCCCCGTCACTGCGGATTTCCGCGGCTCTCAGAAGGAAAAAGCCGACTACAACCCAGCCCTCGCGGTCACGCTCGCTCCCGCCCAGCAGCGTCTTCTCCACCATTCATCGCCCGCAGCTAACCTCCGGACCTCGAGGCCCCGCCTGCGGCTGCACTCATTGGCCTCGTGATCTCTTCTCTCCTCCCCTCCCTTTCCGAAGCTCCGCCTCCATCTGCTGGGTTCTCGGCCCCGCCTCCAGCGCGCGCTCACCTTGTTTTCATTCCCGCTGTCACATGAATCGGTGACTGGCAACGCTGGCTCCAAGCGGGAGGGGGAGATAGAAGGGAACAGGGAAAAGAGGGGGGCGAAGGGAAGAGGTGGCTCCTCTGCCCTCAAAGGGCCCAGTTCTCGACTGCTCCCCGCGGCTGTGGTATTGTGGGATCGCGGCGACCTCGCCCCCCTCATCTCCGCGGCGGGGAGTCCGGCTCTCCAGCGCCCCCTGCCGTCCACCCCGCCGCGCCTGGCTGCCGGCTTTCCCCCCTCTGTCCCTCTCCACTCCTCCTCCTCCTCCATCCTCCAGTCCAAGATGGCGGCGGCGGCGGCGGCGACGGCTCCTCCAGGCTGCCCCGGTTCGTGCCCCAACTTCGCCGTGGTCTGCTCCTTCCTGGAGCGCTACGGACCGCTGCTCGATCTGCCCGAGTTGCCCTTCCCGGAGCTGGAGCGGGTGCTGCAGGCGCCCACGCCCGACGCCGGCGACAGCGAGGGTAAGTGGGGCGGGCGAGCAAAGCGGCCCCGCGGCGGGAACAGGCCTGGACTACCTTTTCCACCTCGGCCTTGAAGAAGCAAATGCCTAATTGGCCTGGCCCCAAGCCACTCTCTCCCTTTCTGGGCCCCCGGAGAGGAGGGGAGAGGGGGCGGGGCGACTACCCCCCCATGAGTGGGGTGGGCAACAATTGGGGCTGGGGGGGGATTGGAGATAATTGGGACGGCGGGGGGAGGGATGGTATTGTGTGCCGTTTTTCAGGGCCGGTCCTTCCACCCCCGCTCCCTCCTGGGCTGGGAAGGGGAGCGCAGGTTCCGGCCCTCCCTGCGCTTTCTCCGCCCCCTCTCCCTGTACCCCGGGGAGGCCAGGCCCAGCCCCTCTTAGGGACGCCCCCTCCCTACACCCTTACCCTTATGCACACTCCTGAGTCTAGCTACAGGGGAACGTGGAGCTTCTGGAGGCCCCCTCCCATGTGCGCACTCACCACGGAAAGTGTTTCCCTTCCCCTCCTCCATTCCTTCCTCCCTTGCCCCCTTCCCCCCTTCCCATTGCCCCCTCCACTCCCCGGCCGCTTTATTCTTCAAAGGCTCTTTCCTCCGAGTGAGGACGCCCTTCAAGACCCTTCTTTCAGAATCCCCCATCTCCTGAAAGAATGGAGCCTGGGTTCTTGCTCCATCCGGCTCTTCTCGGAGCCCCCCTCCCCGGAGGCGAGAAGGTACCTTCCCCTCCCCCCAGATGCATTGGTGTATTTCTCCACTTTCCCAGTTCTTCCCTCCTTTTTCACCTCTGGCTGCAGGGATGGAGGGAAGAGAAAGGAGTCGCTGTCCTCTTTCCCTGCCGTTTGCGGGGTGTGAGTGAGTGTGTGTGTATGTAGGGGGAGCGGTGGTGGGAGGAGGGGCTCGGAGAAAAGGGGTGGGGTGGGGGGACCAAGCAGAAGAAGGTGCTTGTTGCTCATGTTTCTCTCTGGGGCTGCTGGTCTATTATTGGTGTTCGCAAGTGGGGCTCCTTCCACATAAGGCCACCGCGCGAGTGCACGGCGCATGCTCGGCCCGGCCCCATTGAAACTTCCTGCTGCTGCCGCGGCTGCTTTGGCTGGAGCATCCCCCTCCTGGTGCGCTGCTGCTCTAACCCTCTTGCTTCTTGCCCATCTCTCCTGAACATTTCTTCTCCTCGAAAGGTGCCCTATTGTTTTTGGGAATTGACACTTTATCATGGAGCTTCCTTGGGTTTCAGAAGACACAATTTTTGAACGATTTGTCTTAAATTAGGTAACCATAGGATTAAAGAAAACCAGATATATGGAAGTCTAACTTGGAAAAAAAAATCGGTAGTGATTGCTAATATTATTCAAGTATTCACTAGAGGAGGCCTTTAGATAGTAAGCTTAAAAATTCGGTTGGTTGATTCAAATATAAAAGGTTTTTGGGGAAGTATGCCCTGTAAAACAAGACCCCCTTTTGTGCTTTTAGCAGGAATATACTATGCAAAAAAAACCTGGTTCAGATTAGAGAACTGTTCTATATTCTGTTTTTAGGATGTGTAGGGAAATGTTGGTGTAAGTGTACCTCTTTGTGTTTGGAATTTAGAATTAACTTAGCCCAAATTCAAAGGCAAGCACAATTTCTAGGGAAATACCGTTTGCAAAATAGGAAAATTTGTCTTCCTCCCTTCTACCCCTCTTCAGTTTAGCCTGAGCTGCTCTTCCCTTCCTCCCAGGTGACCTGTTTATATTAATTCCAGAGAAAAGATAATAATATTGAGGGTTAGCTTATTGTATAAGTTATTCTACTGCATTAAAGTCAGCCTGATTTTATAATGGATAGAAGAGGAGCTTTAGAATCAAGAAGATTCAAGACCAGATTCTGATACTCAGTGTTTATGTGAACTGAACAAATCTTTTAACTAATTTTTAGTGCCCTACTTAATTCTCTTAAATTTCTGTTCTAATTGCCTGTCATCATTGATGTAAGAGTTTCCACAAGTGTTCCCTTCCAACCTCTTAAAAAAAAAAATCTCTAACTTTATGTGGTAGACCAACTGCTAAGTAGAAGATGGGAAATCTAGGAATTGAGCCATGCCTTTGCCCAAACCATTAGGATGATATGGAGCCTTCACGGTTTTTGTTGTTGTTGTTGTTAAAAGGGATAATGACAGTGATGATTTTTTTTTTTCAGACGGGATGTCTGGTAAGAATAGCAGCTATCTCACAGGACTCTTTGAGGAAACCACTTCAATTCTTAAAGAATTTAATAAATTAGTTTCTTGTTAATGTTATAAGGCACCTGGCCAATGAACAAAGCTTATGGTTATAGTAGTTTATATTTTTCTTTAGGGTGAATACATTGTTTTGAACATGGACACAATTTTAAACTTGGATAAAAGCTTTGTTTTGAGTTACAATATTCAAATATCTACCAATCAAAAGGTCAATGTGAAGATATATTTTAAGCAGTTATGGAAATTTTTGTGAATTGGGTTTAAAAACTTTTGACTTTTCCTAGCATGATTAAATTTGTTTTTTGATGTCTGTTAATATATTCTTTCAATTACTAGTGGGTTAACCTTTTTAGTGAATTTGTAGAGGTAATATCCTCTGAATGGGACTATAGCTTTATGTGAATAGTTAACAGTTTAAATATTCTGTGATAAGTTCTTCCATTTACAGTGTTGAATTTTGGATTGATGTCCTCATTTTGGATGCTGTTTTTTATAGAAATTTTACCAAAGTCTAGTAAATTTTTTTTTCTTAGGATCACAGAACTAGAAAGGACTTTATGCACCACTTCTTTTATAATAGTGTTATACAAACCTTTCTTTTTTTTTTCTTTTTTCTTTTTTTTTTTAAATTAAAGCTTTTTATTTGTATAACATATGTATGGGTAGTTCCCCGGCATTGATCTTTACAAAGCTTTCCATTAGAACTTTTACCCCCAGTCCCCTCCCCTCCCCTAGATGGCAGGAAGTCCACTACATGTTAATAATGTTGAAATACTTGACAAGTTGTGCAAGAAAAATCCTATCTACAAGAAAAAAAAGAAAATCAGAGAAAGGCAACACAATGCAAGCAAACATCAATAGAGATCATGAAAATGTTACTTTGTGGTCCATATTTCATATCCCTCTCTCTGGGTGTATATGGTTTTCTTCAGTGAACAATTGGAACTGGTTTGAGACAATTCTTTGTTGCAGAGAGCCATGTCCATCAGAATTGATCATCATGTAATACTGTTGTTGCTGTGTATAATGATCTCCTGGTTGTGCTTGTTTGACTCAGCATCAGTTCATGCAAGTCTCTCCAGGCCTCTCTGAAATCGTCCTGCTGGTCTTTTCTTACAGAGCAATAATATTCCATAATATTCATATACCATAATTTATTCAGCCACTCTCCAATTGATGGGCATCCCTTCAGTTTCCAGTTTCTAGCCACTACAAAAAGGGCTGCCACAAACATTCTTGCACATGTGGGTCCCTTTCCCTCCTTTAAGATCTCTTTGGGATATAGGCCCAGTAGAAACACTGCTGGGTCAAAGGGTATGCACAGTTTGATAACTTTTTGAGCATAGCTCCAAATTGCTCTCCAGAATGGTTGGATCCATTCACAGTTCCACCAACAATGTATTAGTGTCCCAGACAAACCTTTATTTCAAAAGCCAGATTAAAAAGAAATAGATAATAACAAATCATATAATAATTATAACAAGAAATGTGTATCTGTGGAAGCTATTGAGGGTATTCAATAGCAAAAAGAACTTGATATTGTTGTTCCTATATAGTTTGAACATATGTAGTGCTTTCAGGTTTTCAAAGCACTTTCTCCACAACTGTCTCCTGAGATAAATAATATAATTATTATTATCCTTAGTTTACAAATGAGAGGGCCATTTGCTCAGAGAAGTGAAGGATCCCAAAGTTGTTAGTAAGTAGTTGAAGTGGGATTAAAACATAGGTTTTTTTCCTGACTCCAAGTTCAGCCCTCTTTCCCTAGACTCTGCTGTCTTAGCTAGTCATTGTGTAGTTGCTTCTTTTGAAATCATTAAACTTGGTCTATTTTTTTTTTCAGACTGTTAAATTTTGTACTGCGGCTATAACATATTAGGGTTCTTGTAATGTGTCCTTAAAGTTGGCTTTCACTGCATTTTCAGAACTCATTTCTTCATAGAAACTGGACCATCAGCATTTTGCATGATTGCAGGAGGCAAATGTTAATTTCATTTTTGGAAATTGGAGTTGATTGTTACATAGCATGATTTCTCTTACTGATGATTATTCTGTGATTCTTTTTGTACCTAAAGAAAAGGTACCCATTAACATCATTGGAGCTGTTTGTTGCCATAAATGAAATTTGCCTTAAGATGCTTAAGCTGCCTTCTGGTTTTCTATTGTGACAGACTACATATTTCCTATTTCAGACATACAATATATTTCAGTTAATGAATATATTCTTTGCTCTTTGAAGAAAGAAATAGAAGTTAGGGATAGAAGGAAAAAAAAAGGAGAAAGGAAAAAATCCTCTTCATACTAGGTATAATGTTTGAGGGAGAAAAAAAGTTTAGGAAGTCTCTGGTTTGTGGAATGGAAGGGACTTTAGCTCCTGTCTAAAACATTCCTATTAATGAAGCAGTTATTTCCTCATTCTTATTTTAAATTGTATATTTTAGAAATTTGACCAGGACCTATTAGTGAGAAAGCTCACTACTTCATTGTAGTAAATGATATCTCCTGTAACTCATTTTCCAACTGGCATTCAGTTAGAGCTGAATGGAGCTCTAAGTCATGTATTTGGAACATGCTTCTTGCAAAGTGATAGCTGCTGATCAACTTCTCATTGATGTAATGCATTAAAAGTGTGTGAAAATATTGTGTTTTAATAGGTATTCTGTTATCTTTATTAAAGGGGACTATGGTAAAACATATTTGCACTTATGAAGGAGAAAATTGAGACAGTTCTAATTTAGGTTTGAAAATGTATTTTTTACTTTTCAGTTATTTATGTAGTATAGTCAAAATATCTATGATTTGTCAAGAAAACGGCCATACTTCTTCAGTGTATGAGGTGGACAAAGTCTTAACTTTCGTGCAGCTTTTTAAATGGCAAGTCCTGTTCTAAATTACTTATGGTTTTCTGTTTGTACAATAGGTCAGATGCTTTTACACGTGAATTCCATTGAACTGTTAGTTTCTTTTGAAATTTGTAGTGTTGATTATTGCATCAAATAAGTAATGTATAGCTTGCATTTTCTGTATTTCTTGTTATGTTATTTTTTCAAATGACCAAATTAATTTATAGCAGTTACATTTGGAATGTACTCTTATGTCAGCTAAAACTAATGAAATATGTATTTATCATAATATGTTTATCTTTTTTTGTTTGGTTTTTAAACTGGGATCTAATCTCTGCAGAGAATTTCTGGTATGGAAATTCCCTCCACCTAAATAAGGCAACTCATTTATACTTTATGGTCTTAATTATTTTCAGGGACGCACTAAAAAGCAGCTAAATGATCTGTTTTCAGTCATTATGTACTTCTTAGGGGTGGGGTTTTATACCAAGGTTTTTGGGAGTCTGTGGCTTGTCTGTGCCATACTGCTTATAACTCACTGTCAGATAGAAGTATATGTAATGTGCACTTCTTGTTATACTTTATTTTAAAATGATAGAAATGGTAAAAAGTATTTGGCACTATAGCATTGCATTTATCATGTTTATAAACATAGTTTATTTTACAGTTTGTTTCTAGTCTGTTATTCTTTTCAACTCTTCATTACCTCCCGCCTTCAAAATGCTCTGTGCCAGCAGTTATGTGGTACATATCCTCAGGTACAGTACCAGAAAAGCTAGCTGATCCCTCTCCTTAGAAATGAGCATTTTTCGCTATCTTTGTAAATGTGAAAGAGTTGATTTTTTTTTTTTTTTTTACTGTCAAGTTCTGATCTACTCTTGTTGTTTGTCCTTTATTCTCGAGAGGATCAGGACATCAGGCATGTGATATCATGACATGGAAATGAATTGGATTTTAGTGAGGGAGTGTTGTGCAAAGTCACTGATTTTCTCTTCCAGAGCCTTTTACTCCAGTGTAAAATATAGAACAGTGTATGATATAGATCAGGTTCACTGGAAATGGCCCTGGAAAAGTGGGAGACCTTAAACTTTTTATCTTAAGCTTTTTATAACAGGTCCCAGTTTGACTGAGGCTCCATCCAAATCTGTGTTTAAGATTAGGTTAAGAATTGAGGCTCAGAATGGCTTCTTTTACCCTGTCCAAAAAAAAAAAAAAAATCCATCTATATCCATCTGGGAGAGGAAGACCCTCAGGATTTCTGTCCTAAACTGAAACAATTGCTGGAGGCCCAAACTAGGAGCATTTGGGCTTATCTTGGTACTTGTTGTTGGCCAATCCATGAGAGATTAGTGATTTGGTTTTAAAACTTGGTTCTTAAGAGAGAAATCTAAGTAGAGGCACCTGCTGCTGCCCTGATCTCTGTCCTGCTAATGGACCTCTATAGCTCCGGAGGGGAAAGTGAGATAGGTGACCTCCCCCAGGCCTCACTGAAATCTGGTTCCTTTGCATGTCATGGCATCCCTTCCCTGATGTTTTGGTTCTCTTTGAGAATGATAAATAACAACATGTATAACCTATATCAGATTGCTTGCTGCCTTGGGAAGAGAGGTAAGGGAGAGAGGGAGGGAAAAAAAATTGAAATTCAAAATCTTATAAAAAAGAATGTTGTAAACTATCTTCACATGTAATTGGAAAAATTGAATACTATTGATTTTTTTTTTAAATGAAGAAAGAAATCTCGCTTGTAAACCCCAAGATGTCTATTTTAGGGATCAAATTTTTTTTACATCCCTTTATGTAGAATATCTGCAAATTTGGTGGACAGAAGAAAGGGAATAAAAGACAACAAGAAAACTGTTACCCATCTGACCAGTTCTAGTTGAGTCCTGAGTGAGGCAGTTCTGCTTACAGAGGTGGTTGTTTGTCCTTCCTTCTTAAAGAGGACCATGACATCAGGGAGATGCCATGACATGCAGGTGACCTGGATTTAAGTGAGGGAGGCTGTGCATGGTCACCTGCTTCACTTTGTCCGCCAGTGGCAGGATATAGATCAGGTTGACTAGAGCTGGCCCTTTATGCATAGTTTAGGGTAGGATGACTGTGCCAAGGTGTCCCACTTCAGTGGGGCATCACTTTCTCAGGCATCATCTCCAAGCTCTCTGGGTGCTGGTCAGAGTACTAACTTCACGTAATTGAATATGAATATAAAACACAAGTTTAACATTGTCATTATATTAGGTTCAAATGTGACAAGTTTTTGATATAAAATTATTTAACTGTAAAAAAAAATCTAATTGCTTCTTTATAGAAGAATTTTTTATTTTCTAAATTTTAGAATGTGTGCTTACCTGTAATTTGACTGTAATGTTAACATTATAGCATCTACTTCAGGGGTTATCCAGTATGATATCTTGGTACAGAATTCTTTTCCTTTGTCCTTTGTCAGATCTAGACCTTCTGTCAGGGTATTGAATACAAACAAATTTAGCCAAGGTCAGTTCCATGTTATAAAAAAAGTTGTATTCCAAATATAAAATTTTTGAATCATGCCATATTAATCCACTTAAATTTATAAAGAAAAATAATTTTGTAAGGTGGACTTAAGGAGAAGATACTTTAGTGTAATATCCTATATTTATAAAAGCATCTGCTGTTTTCTTTTCAAATTGATGGTTTAAATTTTATCTTTTTATTTTATTTTTAATGGTTTAAATTTTAATCCTTATAAAATTATGAACTTTTCATTGTTTTAAATAAGTTGCTATCAATTATAAGTTTATATTTCCCTCTAATGTCAGAATAAATTTTAGGGTAATTTTTTTTCCAATAGCTTAAAAATAGATACTTTTCTATTCCACTTCAACAAGGAGAAATGTACATTTTTTTATTTTTTATTTATTTTTTATTTTTATTTTTTTTTGCTGAGGCAATTGGGGTTAAGTGACTTGCCCACGGTCACACAGCTAGGAAGTGTTAAGTGTCTGAGACCAGATTTGAACTTAGGTCCTCCTAACTTCAGGGCTGAAGTTATGCTCCATATGCTCTAACCACTTCAACACCTAGCTTCCCCGAGAAATGTAATTATTTTTAAAACAAATGTTTTAATCTTTGGATTAGAAATAAAAATCTAGGATATAGATATCTAGTTGTCTTAACGGTTAGGAAGTTAAATATCAGATGTTCTTCTCTGTTGTGTTTGCAAATAGATTTAGAGTCTGCATAAATGCTAATTAAGTACTTAGAGTCCCCTGTGAATGAAAATATTAGTAGAGTGATAGCTTACACAAGAGATCTAATTTTACCTAGGACTATGCAAAATGCTTGATACTTTGCCAAGTTTAGTGTTCTGTGAATGAGATATGGTCTTGCTATGATCTTGCTGTCTTGTTGGTGAAGATGATGTGATTAATAGTATGTTACAGGTATTAATGGATGATTAGTCATATTTTTCTTTAAAGTTTTATAATAATCCCCCCAAAATGAACATACAAAAATAACCAGCTTTTGTGATTTAAAAAAAATTCGTTTTATTCTCTAGTGACTCAAGTTTGATAAGATTGGGCATTTAGCTGCAACTGGTGATACTTTTCACCAGTGAATCCTAAAGTTTTACTGACATCTATGTACTTGAGTGAACATACTTAAAATTCTTTTTTGCTTTTTTTTTTTTTTTTTTTTTTTGCACAGTTGGTTTTGTCACTGTGTGAATTTAATTGTTCTTTCTTTAGTCTTTCATTTTGGCAGACATTAAGTGCTTTTTGGGTGAAAGGGCACTTGGAAGTTGGGGTCTGGGCATAAACATTTGTTTATTTATTTACTTATTGTGTGCCAGGCATTGTGCTAAGGACTCTACAAAAATTTTATTTCATTTGATCTGTCTGGGCATAGAAATATTTAAAAAGTTTGTCCCCTTAATATTTTAGTTTCTGGGGATCTGGGACTGAGTAACAACATATAAGAGGATAAGTAGAATACAATATAATTTGTGGAGGGAGACAGCATTTACAAACTAGGGATTTCAGAAAATGTTTTAAATAGAAGAGGACACCTGAGTTAAGAATAGGCCTTTAGGGGCAGCTAGGTGAGCAGTGGATAGAGCACCAGCCCTGAAGTCAGGAGTCCTTGAGTTCAAATGTGATCTCACACTTAACATTCCCTAGCTGTGTGACCCTGGGCAAGTCACTTAACCCCAATTGCCTCAGCAAAAAGCAAAAAAAAAAAAGAAAAAGAAAAAGAATAGGCCTTTAACAAGGCTAAAGATTTATTTATTTATTTGCTTTTTTGCTGAGGCAATTGGGGTTAAGTGACTTGCCCAGGGTCACACAGCTAAGGCATGCTAAGTGTCTGAGACCAGATTTGAACTCAGGTCCTCCTGACTTCAGGGCTGGTGCTCTATCCACTGTGCCACCTAGCTGCCCCACAGCTTTCCGCTACAAATTTTTCCCCCCTAGTCCCTACCCCTCCCTTAGATGTCAGGAAGTCTACTCCATTTTAATTATGTTAAAATACTTGACAAATCGAGTATGTGTATACATATTTTTACAGTTATCTTGCTGTGCAAGAAAAGTCAGATTTACAAGAAAAAAATCTGAGAAAGGAAACACAATGCAAGCAAACCGATAGAGAGCATGAAAATGTTATGTTGTGGTCCACACTTCACATGCCTCTCTCTGGGTGTATATGGCTTTCTTCACTGAGCAATTGGAACTGGTTTGAAACATTTCATTGTTGAAGAGAGCTATGTCCATCAGAATTGATCATCATATAGTCTTGTTGTTGCCATGTCTAACGATCTCCTGGTTCTGCTCCTTTCACTCAGCATCAGTTCATACCACTAAGGAGTTTTTAGCCAGAGAGTGAAGTCAGATCCCTGCACCAAATTAGGAAGATTATTTTGGTAGCTATAGGGAGGATCCATGGAAAGGGGAAGTCTGTTAATTTTTTTTTTTCCCACAAGTGTCCTCTCTGTTCCCATAGTTACTACTTTTATTTCATCTTTATTACTTCTTTCCTGGACAATTGCAGTAGCCTCCTAATTGATCTTTCTTCTCTATGCTCCATGCCATTACCATAATGATTTTTCTGAAGTGCAGGTCTGACCTGACAATTCCAGTGGATCCCTTTTACCTTTCAAATGAAATAGGAATTCCTGCCTGTCATTTAAAGGCCTTTACAACCTGCTTCCAACCTACCTGTGTAGGCTTATTAGACCATGTACCTTTATACCTTCTTTCTATAGAGCATTGACCTCACTTTTCTTATCACATAACACTCTGTCTTCTGTTTCTAATTTTGAACAATCTTATGCCAGGATATGGAATATATTTTCTCATGTCGACCTTGTAGAATCTCAATTGTAATGCCCCCTTCTACATGAAACCTTTATTGCCTTCCCTAGTGCTACCCTCCCCAAATTATCTGATATTTGACTGTATGTATTTATACATATATTTGTGTGTGTGTGTATTGCGTCCCTCTATAGAACATAAACTTATCACAGTCTGGTTACTGTGTTTTGTTCTCTGTATCCCTAACACTTAGTACAGTTATTGATGCATAGTAGGGGTGTAGTGATTGTCTGAAGTAGGAAGATGCATTAGAAGGCTATTGTAGGAATCCAGGTGAGAGGTTTTTGAAATTCTGGAGTTGGATGATGTCTGATGTCCATATAACTAGAGAGAAAGGAAATGGGGTGAGTTGTATTTTGAAAGTATAACTGACAAAACTTTGCATGCATTTGGATATACAGGTTGTGTATTGGGGAGAGAAGAGGGAGGCAAGGATGACGCCAGGATGGTAAACCTGAGTGGATAAAAGGAGGGCAAAGCCCTCTGCATGAACGGGCAAGTGTTGAGGAGAGGTGTATACACAGGTGTAATGTTCTGTTTCAGACACGTTGAATTTGAGGGTAACATCTGCTGTAGGAGCATAGATTAGAGATGAAAAGGACCTAGAAACTGAGACCCACAGAGGTTGTGAATTATCTAAGACCATACAGATAGTGATTGAGCCAGCATTTGAACTCAGGTTCTCTTGACTTCAAATTCATTGCTCTAATGCACCAGGGTCAAGATTCCTAGATAGGACCTTGGATTTAAATTTAGAAGGATTAGGACTGGGTATTACAAATTTGGGAGGCCTCTTCATATATAAGATAATTGAACTCATGAGAGCTGATGAGAGTTGAAGGAAAGATCCTAAGAGAGCCAGAAGAAGGGCAGTGAGTGGAATCACATAAGAGCAAATAGGTCCAGAAAAATGGGAGTGGAGATTGGGGAGGAGAGAATATTGAAATATAGGGGAAAGTGAAAGAGAAGGAGAAAGACTGGAAAGGTGTTTGACCTGAATTTGGTATTGGTGAAAGGGAAGATGTGGAGAAGCTACAGAGCTCATAGGAAGGTGAGGATATAAAGGTTGACATTGATATGAGAGAAGAATGTCGACATTACTTATTTGGAAAGTGCCTGAAATGGATAAGATTTAAAAAAAGAAAAAGTAGAGGTTGGTGCTTTGAAAGTTTGTAAGAATCAAATACATTATGAAGTCCATTTGTTAGCTCAAAATCAAAATTGTGTAGTATTGTAGAAGTCCTACTCATCAATCCCACCTGTTTTCCTGCCTTTTATTCTATTGCTGCATCTGCTGCCTTTAGATCAGTAGAGTCAACCTCAAATAGAAAAGATCCCTGTTGGCCACATGTTGACTTAGAAAACCGCAAATTGACATTATACATGTTGTATTATGTTTTAAAATATTTTGTCAAACATTTCCCAGTGATGTTTTAATCTGGTTTAGGCCATTCAGAGAGTTGTACCCCTCCGCCCTAGACAACTTGCTTTCAAAGAGCATGGTCCTAGAACACTTAACTTATCCAAGCTATACTGATGGGTGAGTGAATAAGCACAAATTCACTTAACCTACTCTTCCGAGCTAACCATCAGATCATGTTTCACATTCCCATCCAACTTTCTTTTCTGGCTATCTATACAACCATAAAATGAATCCTTCCTCATTGCTTTATAGAAAGGGTTTGTTAGTCAGTTTACTGTGGTTTTAGGTTGATAAAACAACTGTCTCTTTTCCTAAATGTATTGTATCCCCTTACTAGAATATAAGCTTCCTGAGGATAGGGTTTGTGTCACTTTTGTATTGAGATCACTATTGGGTTCTGAAACTCCTGCAAGTCTTTGAACTTCTCTCTGTTTCCTCTTAAACAAAATGGACTTTAGGATTCAATGGATCCCATAACCCCTTCCAGTGTGTTCTTTTGCACTCTGTATATAGTATCTCATAAATGCTTTTTTTATTTATTCAGTTAATCTAACTCCAAATGTTTAAATATTCCAAATTCTACAAGTAATTTTTTAAAAAGCACCAAAAAACTTAAATAAATAAATAGATAGATAGATAGATAAATAAATAAAACAACTCTTAAGAAGAGATGTGAGTGACAGGTTAATTTTTTTGTTTGCTTCCTAAAATTTTCTTATTAAATTTTCCTTAACCTTTTGCTATCCTTTCCAATTAGAATGACATTTCTGTTATATGAATCATGGTTAATGCATATTATATTCACTGAAACTTTGCCTACTCAGTGAGATTTCACTACTGTATAGCATATTTTTTTGCTCCTGGGCTTTTCTCTCTGACAGTTATCTTTTGGAATAGAAAAAAATTTTTTTTCCTTGTTAGACAAGGACTTAGCATACTTGACTTGTGATAGATTTTCTGAAATGATGTACAAATAAATGGACCTTAGTTTCATTTTTTTTTCTAGTATATGTCTAAAGAGGATTTATCAGTAAGAATTGTTTTTTCCTGTATAGTGACACATAAAACTTATTTCCACATATTCCAAAACAGTGAAAATCATGAGGCTATTGGAAGGGAGGAGAAATAATTCTATAATTTTGGGATATGATGCCAGTTTCCCAGGAAGAGTTAGCTTTGATCCTCAAGGTCATATATTCAGAATTTTAATGGATTTTAGTTTATGTTGACAGTAACAGCAAAGTATTGTCCCTTTTAGGGCATTGTCTGAGTTCCCATTTCCCCAGTAACAGAAAGGAGGCATCAGTAATAGAAGCAGCATCTGAGTTGAGCCATTCAGTTTAGAGTCCAAATGAACCAAGCCATTTCTAGTATGTGGTACTTGGGTTTGTTCTTGTTTTTTACTTCTCTTGCCTTTATTGTCTTCATTTCGATTTTTATTACCTGAAATAATGGATAGAAAGTTCAAGGCCTACTTCTGATCAATATGACTGTGGACTTAGATTAGTCAATTACCTTGTCATAGCTTCAGGATTCTAAGTTAGACTACAGCTGTGTAACATTTGTTGATTTGGAATTCCCTCCAACTGTACTTTTCCACCTTATTGGTCTCAGTACTCTTTTATACTCTTAAAAATTATTGAAGGCCGGGGCAGCTAGGTTACGCAGTGGATAGAGAGTACCAGCCCTGAAGTCAGGAGGATCTGAATTTAAATCTGGTCTCAGATAATTAATACTTCCTAGTTGTGTGACCTTAGGCAAGTCACTTAACCCTAATTGCCTCAGCAAAAATATATATATATATATATTGAGGGCCTCCCAAACAGCTTTTGTCTATGTGAGCTATATACATATTTATTATTTTAGAAATTTAAATATCTTTAAGTATTATTATGAAGACAGTTTTGACCTGACAGATGTCTATGGAGAATCTTGGGGAACTTCCGAGATCCCCATGCATCACTTTCAGAATCACTGCCAAAACCAGTGAAATCAGTCTGAATGCTTGCAGAAATAAATTGTTCCTTGCTGACCTTGTCCATACATGAGGACTGTTCTGTACACTTTCTTTTGTTTCTATTCCCCAATCTCCTTTTCCTTTTCTTATCTAATGAAATAGTAACAAAAGGTAATATAAAAATAAAAGTCCTTAAAGAATGTATAATTTTCTCATTATTTTTGTAGGTTTGGGCTTTATAAGATATGGCAACTACGTATAATGGCATATTTTTTAATCAAAGCCTTTTATTTTCAAATTATATACATAAGTAATCTTTAGCATTCATACTTACAAAATCTTGTATTCTAAATTTTTTCCCTCCTTTCCCCTCATCTCCTCCCCTAGATGTTAAATATGTGCAATTCATCTATACATATTTCCACAATTATCGTGCTACACAAGAAAAATCAGATCAAAAAGGGAAAAAATGAGAAAGAAAATAAAATGCAAGCAAACAACAACAGAAAGAATAAAAATGCTATGTTGTGATTCACACTCAGTTCCCATAGACCTCTCTCTGGGTACAGATGGCTCTCCATCACAAGTCCATTGGAATTGGCCTCATTATTGAATAGAGCTATGTCCATATATGGTATATTCTAATATGAGTGTGTGTTATTTTCTCCTAGACAATAATGCCACTTAGATGTTTCTAAGTGAACAATGTGATTTGTTGTCCAGTTATTTTAGTCACATCCAACTTTTCACAACCCCATTTTGGGGTTTTCTGGGCCAAAAGTGGTTTATTTCCTATTTAGCTCATTTTATAGATGAGGAACTGAGGCAAACATGATTACATGACTTGTCCAGGGTCATATAAATAGTAAGTGTCTAAGGCCTGTTTTGACCCGATAGATTTTCTTTTCAAACTCAATGCTCTATCCACTTAGACATCTAGCTGTCCTAGGTTTCTATAGGTCTCATTGCTTTTTGTTATCAGGCTTTCATCAAAGATAGTTGATGCAAAGACTTTTCCTAATTGATAATTTTTCTTCTCCTAGTTGCATTAATTTTATTCATGAAGAAGCCTTTCAACTTGAACATAAAAAAATTATTTTATCTTTTATGATCATCTCATCTCTTTTGGTTAAGAATTCTCCCCTACCTCTATCCCTTCAGCCATGGCTGTGAAACGTATGTGAAATGGTCTATCTTCTAATATTCAGGTTATGTATTCATTTTGAGCATGTTGGTCTAACCTGAATTTCTGCCAAACCTTTGCTCTGAGGTGTTGTCAAACAGGAGTCCAGTAGTTAATGATGTTGATTTATTAAAGACTATGCTACTTTGTTCAGTTGCTTTTGAATCTTAAGTATCTTATTTATCCAACTAATAAATTTTTCTCTTTTATTTTTTTAAACAAGTGCCTAATAGTTTTTGAAGATTATTGGTTTGTAAAATAGTTTGAGATTTGGTCCTGTTAGACTCCTTTTCCCCCATCATTTTTCTTTCAGTTCTTGATGTTTTAAGAATTATGTTTAATCCCTAAAATAATAATCCTTTGGTAGTTCATGACACTACATTTGTAGATAAATTTAGGAATATTTTATTTTATTATTTTGGCCCAGTAATGAGCAATTAATATCTCTTATGTCTGTCTTTATTTTTGTAAAGAGTATATTCTTAGTTGTATCCTTATACTTTCTATGTTTCTTGGTAGGTGGTGTAGTTATTTTGAATGTAATTTCTTTTTCTCTTCCTGCTGAGTGTTGTTAGCAATAAAAAGAAAAATTGAAGACTTTAGCAGATTTATTTTGTTTCCTGATACTTTTCTAAGGTTAATTTAAAATACAATTTCTAATATTCTCTAGTTATCATAAGATTTGATAATATCTCTGCCCATGCTTATGCCATCACTTTCTTTGATCAATTGGAAACTCTATCCTCTAGATCTATATCAGATAATGTTAGCTCTTGGTCTAGGTTAGGTACTGCATATCATATAAGGAAAAGTTAATTTTCTCCTATAGTTTTTAAATGTTTTAAACAGATAAGACTACTGTATTTTGTCAAAAGCTTTTTCTATGTATAATGTGGTTTTGGTTGGTTTTTGTTATTTGGTCTATTATGCATACACATTCTCTACTATTGTACAGACTTCACATTCCTGGTATAAATTATACCTAGTTACAGTGCATAATCATTTAAAAAAATTTCTATAGTCTCTTTGCTAATATTTTATTCAGTATTTTTATATGAACATCCATCTTACGAGATTTCATCAATTCTCAAAGTCATATCTCCTCAGTACTCTCTCTTCCTGCTTAGTCTCCCTCCTTTTAGGAGGCTGGGCATGGATGAACTCTTCCTAGATCCTGCATATAAGGATCGTAGGGCAGTGATCTCATTATTTCCCACCTGGCTGTAGTACATCATCATACTCTCTTTACTGACTGACTCACATTAGAAATATTGCTTATGGTTATCCCTTCCTGGCATATTTGTCTCATAAAAGAAATACAGTAGGATGGCTTTTATTTTTCACCCAAATAATTTATGTATATTTTATTTAATTGCTCTTTGAATGTTTGATAGAACTCACTTGTAAATCTGTGATCTGGAAGATTTTTCTTTGACAAGTCCTTTATAGTTTGCTCAGTTTCTTTTTTGGAGATTGAATTATTTAAAATTTTAAAATTTCTTCTAATAATATAGATGTGTAAAATTTTTTTGTAGCTCATTTCATTTAAGATTTAATTTGTAAGCATATAAAGCAGAATAATTTATAATTTTATTTCTTTTCTTTTATTGCAAATTCTCCTTTTCAGTTTTTGATTTTGACAATTTGGTTCCCTTTTCCTCCCATCTTTTCTGTACTCTTCTCCCCCTCATTAGAGAATAGATACTGTATTTCATGAATTTAGTTTTTTTATTTAAAAAAAAAGCTATTTTAAGAAGTTTTTCAAAATCCATCCGTTGAGGATGGTTGGTGGGAGTTGCAGTTTTGTTAATGTATTTGATTTTAAGAATTACTATTTTTGTATTTCATTGGGATTTTTATATTTCTTTTTCTAGTTTTTTATATACTCAATTCTTTGGGGTTTTTTTTTGAGGATGAGGTCTCTTTTGATAAGGAAAATATTTAGAGATAAAAATAAGGCAGTTTTGGCTCCATCTCAAAATTTTTGTTGTGTTGTATTAGTACTATTTTATTTTCTTTGATGAAATTATGTGTAGTTTCTAGAATTGTTTTTGATAGCTAATTCTCTAGGGTTAGATTATTTAGTCTCCACTTAAGTTTGAATTTTTTCTTTAAATTCCCTTTGTTAGTTATATTTTTTGTTGTTCTACGGTCAGTATAAGGTGCTTTAAACTTCTGTTTTTGTGCGTTTGAGGTTTTATGCCCTTACCATGTCATCAGTTTTTATAATGATTTCATGAGTATCTGGGAAATATGTATATTATTTCTGTTCTCACTTAGTATTTTTCATCGATCTAATCCATCTAACTTTCCTAAAATTCTATTCAAGTCCTTAATTTCTTTATCTCATTAGATTTTTGTCTAGTTTTGAATGGAGCACATTGAAGTCCCCAGTGCTTATATAGATTTTCTTTTTATCTCCCATTCTAATCCTATTATTTTTTCATTAAGTACTTAGATATTATGTATGTTATATTTTTTGGCTATCTTTTTGCTATTGGCTTTTCTGGCATCATGAATGTCTGTTATTTTTAATAGATCTGGGGTATAATGCATATTTTCTCAACTATTTTAAAACTCCATTTATCTTTGATCACATTTCTTAAAAACATTTATTGTTGGGTTTGGCTTTTTATTCATGTTATCCTACATTTTTATGGGTGACATTCACATTTGTGGTTATAATTGTTAATTGTTAATTTTTTTCTGTCACCTTTTTAAAAATATTTATTTATTCATTGATTCATTCCCTGGGGCAATTGGGGTTAAGTGACTTGCCCAGGGAATGTTAAATGTCTGAGAACAGATTTGAACTCGGGTCCTCCTGAGTAAAGGGCTGGTGCGCTATCCACTGCGCCACCTAGCTGCCCGTCACATCCTTTGAAAGCCATCATCCATTCTTTCTTTTTCTTTTTTCTTTTTTTTGCTGAGGCAATTGGGGTTAAGTGACTTGCCCAGGATCACACAGCTGTTACGTGTCTGAGATCAGATTTGAACTCAGGTCCTCCTGACTTCAGGGCTGGTGCTCTATCCACTGCGCCACCTAGCTGTCCCCATCCTTTCTTTACAAAGGAGGCAGAGAAAGATGAGGAATGTGTTCAGCTCTCTTAATCTATAATTAAAGTGTGCTGTCCTTGACTCTTCCATCAGATCTGGTTTTTATGCTCCTTTTTTTTTTGAACCTGATCCACCCCTCAAAAGTTGAAGTTTTTCTTGTGACTTTGTGACTTGATTTTTATTCTCTTATAAATAAATAGGATCTACCTGTTTTCCTGTAGATTTTAGTATATTTTCATTTCAAAGTCAATTTTAACCCTCCTTCAGATAAAAGTGAAGTTCATATTTTGTCCTATTTCCCTTTTTCTCAAATCTATGTATAAGTACTCTTTTGTGCACTTTAATGAGTAATAGTAAGTCCTTACATAATTTTCCTTCTTTCTTCACTCTTTTCCTTTTTTTTTTAAATTAAAGCTTTTTATTTACAGAACATATGAGTGATTTTTCTACATTGACCTTTGCAAAAAAAAAAAAAATTTTTTTGTTCCAAATTTTTCCCCTCCTTTTCCTCACCCTTAGATGACAGGTAGTCTAATAATGTTAAATATGTTAAATTATATGATATATCCAGTATATGTATATGTATCTATATAGTTATCTTACTGCACAAGAAAAATCAGATCTAGAAAGAAAAAAAAAAACAACCTAAGAAGGAAAACAAAATGTAAGCAAATATTCACAGAAAGCATTAAAATGTTGTGGTCCACACTCAATTCCCACAGGCTTCTCTATGGATGTATATGACTATCTGCATCGCTGAACAATAGAAACTGGTTTGAATCACCTCATTGTTGAAGAGAACCATGTCCATCAGAATTAATCATCGTATAGTCTTTTGTATAATGATCTCTTGGTTCTGCTCATTTCACTTAGCACACTCTTTTCCTTCATAACTAATTTTCCTATTGTTTCTCTAGATTCAGTTCTTCCAGTTACTTTTAGTGCCCCTATGGCCATACCATTCTTTTCTCTGATGTTCTGTATATAGAGTTGATCTCTTTAGGCTTAACCCCTTGGACTTCTATTAAACCATATTATTTCATTATGTGTGATATTTTCTTCTGTTTGCTCAAATCTCACTACACCGTCTGGTAACCTTTTAGACCCTTTAAAAAATTGTGCTAAATTTTTATTATTCTTGGCATCCTATATGTTAATTTTAAGAAATTTATAACCTTGACCTAAATTTTTAAATTTTTTTCACTCCTGCTGCCTTTTATTACCCCCCCCAAAAAAAACCCAAACAAACAAAAAAAAACAACTCTTCCCCAATGAAGGAAAAAAGAAAAAAATAGCCTGAAAACTTTTCCCTTAATATATCTCTGCATAACCTGGCAAAACAAATTTTCATGGTGGCTATGACTGAAAATGTATATCTCTGTCGATATTTTAAATTCACCCCTTTGTCAGGAATTGAATGATGTACTTCATTTTCATTCTTTTGTTCTTGTGTTTTATCATTGTATTAAAATGAGGTCTCAAATCTTTCAAAGCACCATACTGAGTTGTTTTTGGTTTTGGTTTTGGTGTTTTTTTTTTTTTTTTTTTAATCTCAACTCAGTTATATAGTACTTTAAGTCTAGCAAAGCATTTTACTTGTTAATTTCATCTTTCTCACAACAATACAGTTAGGTAAATCCTATTTTACAAGTGAAGAAACAAGCTAAAAGATTAAGTGATTTCTAAAGTTGTATTTGAACTCAGGTCTTCTTAGTTACAAATCCAATGCTCTGTGTCATCTAGTTGGATGTATAAAATGCTAGTTATTTACATTATGAAATCCTTTTTTTTTTTTTTTGCCTTGTGATTTAAAAAATTTTGAACTTAATATGCACCAGATAAAATGATTTTTTTCCACATAGAAAGCAAGACAGGAAAAAGAGGATTTTGTGTATGCAGCTATTATTAGATATATTAATTATATAAATATATTATTACATAGCTTTCTTTGCCTTTATGTTAGCAAGAATTTTGATAATTTTTTTTTCAAAGCTGACCTGTTTGTATGTTTTTCTCCATTTGATTTTTTTCAGTGCTCTTTAAAAAAAAAATTAGTGGCTTTCTTTCTAAATTCCTCTACACCTATTATGGTAACTATCCTTTTGTAAACCGGAGAAACTGAGGCAGGATAGAGATTAGAGATTTTTAATAATTTATTGATAGTGGAGAGTTTGGAAGCCATGACCATGTGGCTGGCTGAATGGGACTCTTGTCCCAAAACATTCATCCCTGAACTAGGGACTCCAGAGACTCTTACAGGGCCCCAGCGATCAGGGAAACAAGGACAGGTGGGGAGAGGGTAGAGCACTGGGGGATAGAAGTTCTAGGAAAGGACCATAGTTCAATTCTGACAGCTTGGGAATATGAAGGAAGTATCATAAATTCTGATAAGTTTGGGAAGAAACTAGGAGACACTGAGTCTGGGACCATAAAGATATGCCCAAACATTGGAGATGAGATAAGCCATCTGGAGTTTTATGTCTCTTTGGAATGGTAGTGGCTGGAGCTCCCAGCCCTAATTATCTCAGTCCTAATGGCCAAGAAGGGGGGCTGCCACCAGGGAGAATGAGGCAGTATAATTCAGGGAAATTGAGGCAGAACAAGTAAGGGGAACTGAGGCACAACAAAAACTACCCTTTCCAGGTCTCTTCTTTACCCACAATTCATAGGGAAAAACTTCCATAAAAATACAGTCGAGAAAATTCCTGCCTTGACCATGTCTAAAAATCACACATTCTGCATCTTGAGCTCATTGCCATTATCTCTCCTGAGATGAATAACATATTATTGGCTTGCCAGAGGTTGGTCATGGCATGCATCAGAGTTCTACATAAGTTTTTTTTTTTTAGATTAATTCTAATTTTATTTTTTTTTATTTTATTTGCATAACATATGTGTGGGTAATTCTTCAACAATAACCCTTACATAGCTTTCCGTTACAAATTTTTCCCCCAACTCCCCACCCCTCCCCTAGATGGCAGGATATCCACTACATGTTAATTATGTTAAAATATTGGTAAATCGAATATACCACATAAGTTTTTTAAAAGCTGTTTTTCTTTATAATATAAATTCCCCCCCTCCCCCCCTCGGATTTCATTTATTTCACTCTGTATTAATTCATACAATTCTTCCCAGGTTTTTCTGAACTTCTCGTCATTTTTATGGCACAATGGTTTTCCCTTACACTCTCATGTTGTAATTTTTCAGCCATTCCTATTCCTTTATAAGACATTCCATCTCCTGACTATGGGCATTTTCATTGTCCCCCATGCATGAAATACTCTTTTCTCTTCTCTGCTTCCTGGATTTCTTGCCTTCCTTCAGGTGCCAAAATCCTATGTTCTATACAAAGCCTGTCTCAATCTCTTTTTTTTTTTCCAATCTCTTAATTTCTGTTGATTATTACCCATTTATCTAGTGTATATCTTGTTTGTACATAGTTCTTGCATGTTATTTCTTCATTAGATTGTGCTCACTTCAAGGACAGGGCCTGTCTTTTTGCCTTTGTATTCTCATCACTTCACTGTCACATAGTATGTGTTAAATGGTTATTAATTGATCAGTGGCCCTCCTTTCTTTATCAGTTATTTGCCTCTATGTTAGGGATCTTTTTTTCTTTTTTTGATCTCTTTGGGGTTTAAGCATAGTGTACTACTCATAACACTGGGTTTCAAAGGATATATACAGTTTAGTGACTTTGAGGCATATTTTGAAATTGCTTTCCAGGATGACTAGACTAATTCATAGCTCCACCAGAAAGAAGTGTATTAATGTGCCTGCTTTCCCAAAGCTTCCTCTTTTGTCTTTCAACATTTTGCCATTTATCTCTTTTTGTTATTTTTAACTAGTCTTAAGGGTTTGAGACTTGTATTTTTTCCTTTGTGAACTACTTATTTATAAACATTGGCCATTTTTTCTATTGGGAATGACTCTTGTTTTTATATTTTTTTAATCAGTTCCTTACATCTTAGAAATAGAAAAACTAATTGCAAAGATACTTTTTTTAGTTTGCTGTTTCCCTAGTAATTTTAACTTCATTGATTTTGGCCCATGTAAAATCTTTTCAATTTTTTCAAATCAGACTTTTCCATTTTACCTTGTGGATCTTCTCTGCCTTGTTTGGTCATGAGCTCTTCCTTTATCCATAGAAGGTAATTCCTTTTTTGCTCTTCTATGTTTTTGTTTTCTCTTTCATTAGATTTTATTACTTTTTTTTAAATAAATAAATAGGTTGTCTTTTGTGTTTCCTTTTTTTTCTTTGTCTTCATTAATTTCCACCCTTTTTAAAGATCAAGACCAGTAAAATAGTTTGAATGTATATCTTTATTTAGTATAATAGTAACATATATTTTACTGAATATATTTTTTTGTTCAGTGTTCAGTCTTTTTTAGTCATATACAACACTTAATGACACTGGAGTTTTCTTGGCAAAAATACTTGGTTTAGTTTGCCATTTTCTTTTCTAGCTTATTTTACAAATGAAGAAACTGAGGCAAATAGGATTAAATCACTTGCTTAAGAATACACAGCAAGTGTCTGAGACCAAATTTGAACTCAGGAAAATGAGTCTGCCATGACTCTGGGCTGGGCACTCTTAGCTATTACACCACTCATCTCTTTCTATATGAAGTTTTATTATTTGGCATTTTAAGCAAAGATAATTTATTCACTAAATAGTTATAAGCCTACTGGACTTTAAGACATGACTTTTAAAAAATGTCTAAAATCTTGTAAAATTGTATTTTAGCTCCTAAGGCTAAATGCAGAGCAGTGAAAGGAAACCTGGATTTAAAGTCAGAGAACCTGACTTAGAGGGAGTCACTTAATTTACTCTCTGGGTCTTTTTCCTTTCCTTTTATTTTATTTGCTTTTTGCTGAGGCAATTGGGATTAAGTGACTTGCCCAGGATCATACATCTAGGGAATGTTAAGTGTCTGAGATCAGATCCGAACTCAGGTCCTCCTGATTTCAGGGCTGGTGCTCTATCCACTTCACCACCTAGTTGCCTCTTTCCTTTTATTTCTAAAATAAAAGCTACAGGCAGATGACTTAGCTCCCCTCCCTTCCAGCTCTAAACCTGTGGAGTTGAGGAAATAATATACATTTTGTCATTTTGTGGAGAGAATTTATGTGCTTGACTGGATCCCAGATTGCATTCTGGGGGAAAAAAAGATGTAAAAGATGTTCTGCATTTGTTACCTTTGAAAGGTCATTTTCCACTATTAAGTTCTAAGTATGCTATTTGATTTGCATTCTATTGAGATGCATTATCTATACAGTCTTCTGTCTCTGTAGCTTTAATGGAAGATTTTTACAACAACTTGAATTGATACTGATAGGGTGGATGACAAGAAAATGGTCAGATCACATATGAATTTCATTTAGGACCAACTGGTTTGAGAGGGCCATGTGATACACCCTCCACACTCCAATCAGGATAGCTTTAGTTCTGGGGTAGAAAACCCATAATTTAGAAGCTTAAATAACCCAAAAAGATTTAGTAGACAGGGTAGATAACAATAAGATGACCATGAAGAATTGTTGGGATTTAATTTACATATTAAACACATGCAATATGCAAGGCAATAAGCTAGACCTTGAGACAGAGCTAAAAACTGAAATAATTCTTGCCTCCAAGGAGCTTAGTTATTTTGGAGTTGTCAGGGTTGAGAGTGATTAGGGACAATTATGTATATGCAAGTAAATCAGTGCCAAGAAAGTTTGAGAAGAGTTTATTTGTAGGAGTTAGTCTTTGATTTGAGCCATGAATATAAGGGTTTTGAAGTCTCAAGGTCATGATTTAAGAGCTGATGGGGACCTGTAGGGGTCATTACAGGCACAGGGGATGGATTCTGAAAAAGCTAGAGGATAGTAGATGGATTTTTCAAGGTAGGTGGGAAAAACTTGTATTCCAGTTTGGCTAGAGTATAAAGTTTGTGAAGTGATATGTGGTATGAAATAATGCTGGAAAGGAACCAGATTGTAGAGGGATAAAGACACAGGTTAAAGACTTTTTAGCTTATAGGCATTGAGGAGCTACTGAAAGACTTTGGGTAGGGAGTGACATGGTTATACATGTATCTGTGGAAGATAATGTCAAATTTATATAGGATAGATTGGAGTAGAGGGAAAGATTTGAAAGCAAGAAGACCAAATAGGAGGCATTCAGCTTAGACAGTGGTGCTAAATTCAGAAACCAGTCTTTGCAGATTAGGTATTGTGGTTAGAAAACCAAAAGTTAACATTTTATTGGAGTGTTTTAGAGTCATTTTCTTAGAGGTGATGCTTGGAGTCAACTAGATGAATACCTGGAGCCTCATTCATTCATTTATCTATTTATTATCGATTGTATTTTATTTTTCCAAATACACAGAAAGATAGTTTTTCAATATTCATTTTTGTAAGACTCTGATCCAGATTTTTCTACTTCCTTCCCTTCCCTCCGCAAGATAGCAAGCACTCTGATATAAGTTAAATATGTGCAATGCATCAGTGTCCCAGCCTTCCCACATCCCCTCCAACATTCGTCATTATCTTTTTCTGTCATTTTAGCCAATGTGACCGGTGTGTAGTGGTACCTCAGAGTTGTCTTAATTTGCATTTCTCTGATCAATAGGATCATCATACAATCTTGCTGTTGCTGTGTATATAATTTGTTATACAACAATAACATTCCTATACCATAACTTATGCAGCTATTTCCTACCTATTGAGCACCCACTCAATTTCCAGTTCTTGCCACTACAAAAAAGCTGCTACAAACATTATTGCACATGTGGGTCCTTTTCCTTCTTTTATGATCTCTGGGATATAGACCTAATAGAGACACTGCTGGATCAAAGTATATATGCATAATTTGCTAGCCATTTGGACATAGTTCCAAATTGCTTTCCAGAATGGTTGGATCATTTCACAACTCCACCAAAAATACATTAGTGTGCCAGTTTTCCCACATCCTCCCCAATGTTTCTCATTAACTTTTTCTGTTATTCCAGACAGTTAGGGAGGTGTGAGGTGGTACCTCAGAGTTTTAATTTGCATCAAGTGAAATATATTAAGGCAATGAATATAGAAAGAAGAAAAAGCCTATGATGTGGTCCTTGAGATTGAAATCCAAGGGAACAGGTAGGAAAGGTTATGGTATGCAGGGAAAGGAGTATCAATGATGTCAAGTAGAGTACCAATTAAAGTTACTATATAAAATTAAAAGGAATTTCATTTATTTGCCATCTATTCCACACACCCTCCCACTCTCAAGGCAAACCATTCCACTTAGAAAACTCTCTAATTGTTAGAGCTTGGCTTGTTCTTGTTACAGTGATCTAACTTAAATGCAGATATGACCATTTCCCCTCCATTTAAAAAACCTTGTTGTGGCCTCCTTATCACTTCTAGAATCAAATAGAAAATCCTCTTTGGTTCTTCATAAAATATCCTACCTCATTTTTCTCTACATAGTTATTTCTAGTCTTCTTATTTCCACTCATATACTTTGTGAATCAGTGATACTTACTGTCTGTCCCCCTGACTGTTCCTTAAAATAGCATACTCTGTCTTTTGTCTTTGGGCATTTTCATTGACTCTGTCCAGCATGCCTAGAAGGCTTCCTCTTCTCATCCCTGCCTTCTTCCTAGCTTCCTTGACTTCCTTCGAGGCCTAGTTAAAGTTATATCTTCTACAGAAAATCTTTTCTGGTCCCTCATAATTCTAATATTTTTCTTTTGAGACTATCTCCAAATTATCCAAATTAAATTATTATATGTTTGTAAGCTTTTATTAAGCACCTCTTTTGTGTTAGACACCTAAGTCCTAAAGATAAAAAGAAAGCAAAGGCCATGCTCTCTAAAAGCTAACAGTGTAGTAGGAGAGACAGGGTACAAACAACTATGTACAAACATACATGTAAAGGATAAGTTGGAGATAAATAAGAGAGGGGGAGGCACTTGCTTTAAAGGAGATCAGGAAAAATTTTTTATACAAAGTGGGATTTTGTTTTGAGACTTAAAGGAATTCAGTTGCATATTGGCATCTCTAACCTGGAATAACTACTCATTTTTCATATTCCTCATCTCAATTAAATAATTGTTGCTTAGCAAGAAAAGAGTAAATGAAAAGGTTGAGGTTCTAAGTAGAAATGTATTGTTGCTACTTTTATAATGCTTATCTTTCTATAATTCTTAAAGGCATTCTGAAGAGTTCCTTCTGATTTTTTTTTTTTTTTTTTTTTTTTTGTGTTTTTTGCTGAGGCAAGTAGGGTTAAGTGACTTGCCCAGGGTCACACAACTAGGGAATGTTAAGTGTCTGAGACCAGGTTTGAATTCAGGTCCTCCTGACTTTAGGGCTGGTGTTCTATCCACTGCACCATCTAGCTGCCCCCCCCCCTCTGATTTAAAAAAAAAATGTATTTGTTTGTTTGTTGGCCTCAGACATGCACCTACAAAAAACTTTCTTAGACAAGCTCCAAGATATAGGGGATTTCTCCTCTCCACTTTCAAACCATTATTTCTAAAGTTAGAGGCTTTGCTATTTAAACTCAAAAGTCCAGACTCAAATCCTGTTTACTTCTGACTTCCTATGGGACTCTAAACAAGTAAATCAATCTATTGGAGATCCATTTCCTTCATCTTTACAATAGAAATAATAATTCTTACCTTACATCACAGGGTAGTTGTGAAGGAAAATACTTTTCAGTTCTTAAACTACTCTAAGAATGAAGCTAGTGGCACCATAACGTACAGAGCAGTGGGCCTGAAGTAAGGGACCCCGAGATCAAATATGACCTTAACCATCTTTGTAAACCTCCACAAGTTCCTTCATTTCAGTTAGCATTAGCCTGTCTTTCAGGATTGTTGTGAAAATTAAATGAGACAATATTTGTAAAGTGCTTAACAAATCTTAAAACACTATATAAAATGCTAGCTATTTTAAAAATATAATTTGGAACAGTTATCTTAAAATATCTTAGATTTATTATTGCATCCAACCAGTGTTATGTTATATGCTTGTTGGGGTCAAAGATTAACAAAATTTTATTCTTTAGTGTATTGTCAGATACTTGAGTATTCAGAAGTTTATTAAATGAATAAATTGAACAGAAGGTATAGCTGTATAATATTGCAACACACACTTGAGTATATATTTACTAAGAAGAATTTATAGTATTTCCACTTCTTTTATTTTCACAATATAAGAGAAACAACTTTGGACATCTTTAAGTTTGTATAATTTTCAGAAGGTTAATTTTGAGGAATAAAAAAAATTTATGTTGTATTTAGGATTCCTTGATCTGGGATTAGGATCACTACCCCTCCTTTTTTTTACTTTAGTTGAAGCATAATAGATTCTGCTCCAGCTTTTTACCTTTACTCTGTATGTATCTTTCTGCTTTAGATGTGTTTCTTGTAAACAATATATTGTAGGATTCTGGCTTTTAATCCACTCTGCTCTCTGTTTCCCTTTTATGGGAGAATTCATCCCATTCACAATCACAGTTAGAATTACTAACTTTGTATTTCCCGTCATCCTATTTTTCTCAAGTTATACCTTTTTCTCTCTTTTTCCCCTTTCCCTCCTCACTTGTTTCACTTCTGATTACCACCTCTCTCAATCTGCCCTCCCTTTTTTCAACTCCTCCCCTCTTTTATTCCTTTCCCCTTCTATGTAATTCTGATTCCTTTGGTGATAGGAGATTCCTACTGATTGTTATGTATGTCAACTGCTGTCCTCCTACTTAGATGTTTTGAAGACTTTCCTAGCAGATGTCAGGTGGACACTTATTTTGCAAGTGTTTGGATTTTTAATTATAAACTGTTGTAATAATAGCATTTATACATCACTTATGTGTCAGGCATTGTGTTCAGGAGCTTCATAATTTTTATCTCATTTGAGCTGAAAAGAAATATCAGAGATGATCTAATCCAAACCCTGCATTGCACAGAAGAAGAAACTGAGGTATTAGAGACAAGTGAATTGATTAAGGTTATACAGCTAACCAGTCAAATAGACCAAGCCTATTAAAATTTTGGTTCAGAGTCTACTTTGGCTTCCATTAGTCTCTACAACCTTTTTTTGGGGGGGGGATAGGAAAGATGGGGGTGAGATGTGGGGGTGTGGTTAGCACCAAAGGGAAAATATGGCACACCTGCTTTTTTACAGCCAAATCTGTTCTTTCTGTGGTGAAGAAAAAGCTTATCAATTTTACTTGTTAACTTATTTATCATTTTAACTTGATTTTTGATTTTCTAAGGCTTGTTTTTCCTTAGTGCCTAAGTGCCATCTAGTGGCTAAAAATATAACGACAGAAGAATGGGCTAGGTGTGAGGGAAGTTGCTGGTTTTGATTTCCTGAATCAAAGGTTTATAGTTGATACGGATAAATCATAGACCTAGAGCTGGGAAGGATCTCAGATACTGCCTACTTTAATGCCTTGCTTTACCAGTAAGGAAACAATTATCATTGAGGTCAAATGATTCATGCTCCATGAGGGTAGTAATTGTCATATATGGGGGCATCTGAGCCCAGAGCCAGTGATCTCTAAACAGTGTACCCAGACCTTGGAGATCATTTACAGTTGAAGAAAATGAGACCCAGAGAAGTCAAATGAATTGCCCAAGGCCACACACCAGTCTTCTGATAATAAATGCAATGTACTTGTTATAAGATTCAAGGAAAGAGTTGAGAGGTGCTAGACACAGAGCACACTAAATAACATGAAAATGGCTTTTATTTTAGGAGACTATTTTTCAGAAAGATATTATGGTATTATTTTAAATTATAATTATTAAAGATTGTATTAAAATTATATAAGCAACCCTTTCTTCTCCCTCCTCCAGAAAAAAGAAGAGGAGAGAGAAATACACCAAGAAAACTCAATGTGTCCAGCATATTTGTGGATGAGGTGTTAAGAGCTCTCATTAATTTGATATATTCTCAATTGTTCGTAAATAAAACATTAGATTGACTTTGTGGTAAACCTCTCCCTATTCCCTAGTATGATGATGCTGAAACCCTAAAGCCCTTCTCTGTTCTGAAGTTTATGGTTTACTTTGACAAGCTGTATTTTAACTTTGTAGATAGTTGAGTGCTTGATAGCAGCCATGCATATTAAATAATAGAATAATACCAGAAGGTATCTTTGTTGTGCAGTTGTTTCTGACCCTATTTGGGGCTTTTTTTTTTTTTTTTTTTTTTTAAGCAAAGATAGAGTGGTTTGCCATTTCCTTCTCCAGCTCATTTTACAGGTGAAGAGACTGAGGTCAAAAAGGTTTAGTGACTAGAGTCACACAGATAAAAAGTATCAGAGACCAGATTTAAATTCAGGAAGTGAAACATTCTGACCTGTGCCACCTAGCTGCCTGAAAGGTAATTCAGAGATTACAAATAGTATGTTACTAAATATATGAAGAGTTTATAAATAATTTATGATTTTCTAATACCAGAAACAGTAGAAATTGCAGAGCCTTTCAGTTCTAAATCTTTATCCTTTGAATTTTCAAGACCTATTAGAAATGATGGCTACTGCCTGCTTCTTGTTCTGTATACAGCTGTTGCTGCCAGATGCAATCAAGAGGCATTTATTAAATATTAAATATTTGTTGGGTTTTGTTGGCCTTTGTTCTCAAAGAGGACCACAATGACATCACTAAATTAGAGTTAAGTTACAGGGTGTCTAACTGTGGCTGATCAGACCAATATGAATTTGAAATGCTCTATAACAGGCCAGACACAAATAGACCATGTGAATATTTGGGGTAGATACTCTAAATTTGAGCATCTAGAGTTTTGAGCTACTTCAGTTCTGCTTTACTCATAAAGCACAAATTCTTTGATGCGGGTATCATGCCCACCTATGCCATGCAGAGCAATCCTTTGTCAGCATCTCCCATGTCACACAATCAGTTCCAAGGTTCTTAAGAGAGATTTTGAGTATGTCCTTGTATCTTTTCTTCTCTTGAACACCATGTGAATGCTTCCCTTGTGTTTCTCTGTAAAATAGTCTTTTAGGCAAGCCCACATTTGGCATTTGAACAACATGGTCAGCCCATCAAAACTCTGTATAAGCATATATAGGATAAAGAAAGAATACCAGATAGGTTTAGGAACTGAAGGGGGAGGGAAGGAGTCCCATATGGTATGGATCAGGAAATGTAGAAGGCAGAATTTGAGATGAGTCTCAGAAGGAAGTAAAGCTGGGGCATACATTCCAGGAATTGGCAACAGCCAGTTTAAAAGTATAGAGATGGAGTATGGAGTTTCATGTATAAGAAATAGCAGGAAGATCATTTTGGCTGGACTGCAGTGTGCTGGGAGGGGAGTAATTTATAATAAGGATAGAAAGGTCATAATGTACTTCTAAAGTCAAAAGAAGAGTTTATGTTTGATTCTGGTGACAATAGGGAATTACGGAAACTTAAGTGGGAGTGACATGGTTAGGCTTGTGCTTAGGGAAAATCATTTTGGTATTTATTTAGAGTATGAATTGGGATGGGGAAAGATTCATGAGGCAGGCAGACCATTTTAGAGGCTTTGGAATAACAGTCCAGATAGAAAGTGATAAGGACCTCAGTTTTTACATCTATAAAGTTAGGAAGTGTGAACTAGATGGTTTCTGAATTTCCTTCCCACTATAGAATTGTGATCATGTGATCTTGTGAGAAAGAATTAGATGCAAAAAAATTGTGGAGGAAGAAATTTTAGGATTTGGCAACTGATTAGACATGAGGAGGTTGTAAATCTGAGAATTGGAAGGAATGATGGTCCTCTCTTTGGAAATAGTGAATCTTGATAGAAAGTGGGTTTTGAGGCAAAGATAATGAGTTCTGTTTTGGACATGCTGAGTTTGAGGTGATTGTGGAATGTTGTTTTATATGACTGGCAGTTGGAGCATGTAGAGCTCAAGGTATCAATGAAAATTAATTTTAAAAAAGAATATTTGCTTTGCCT
The DNA here is from genome assembly GCA_023553655.1 of Myrmecobius fasciatus. Lineage (NCBI taxonomy): Eukaryota > Metazoa > Chordata > Mammalia > Dasyuromorphia > Myrmecobiidae > Myrmecobius > Myrmecobius fasciatus. The sequence goes on along the minus strand of JAJPUD010001621.1, from coordinate 223,381 downwards.
TTCAAATCTAATAAGGGCTTTAAAAAGGATGAAGTGAAAAACCTACTTTTGTACCATAAATCTCTGTTTGTATACATATATATTATTACATATATGTGTTACAGGTTAGATAATAGATTAATAGCTATAAATTAACTGCTATATTTCTCAGGTCATCAGAGACAATGAAGTTCTCTAAATGCAATTATTAGAGACCTTCAGAAAATCACAGGAGATAAACCAGCAAGCATTCACAAGCGTTTTGCTGTGTGTCAGGCTCTAAGTAACGGAGATAATGTTGTTCAGTCAGTTCTGACTCCTTGTGATCCCATTAGGAATTTCCCTGGCAAAGATACAGGAGTGGATTGCCATTTTCTTTTCTCTCATTTTATAGATAAGGAAACTGAGGCAAACAGTTAAATGATTTGCCCATGGTCACACAGCTAGTAAATGTTTGAGATCATATTTGAACTCAGCTCTTTCTGACTTTAGGCCTGGTAATCTATCTACTGTACCACCTAGCTGCCCTAACATCGGGGATACATAAATAAATAAGAAAAAAGACCTGATTTCAAGGAACTTAGAATCTCTTAAGGAAAGCAGAATACAAAATTGGGGGAAAGGATGGTACCTGGTGTAGATGCATAATGTAGTAATCTGGAAAGCCAAGTTCTGCTGAGAGAGGAATAAAGATTGGCAGACTTGATTTTTTGCACAAAGTAGAGATCCCAGGAAGAATTTAACCAGTTGAAGAAAAGAGCTAGCACAACAGATTGGAACAAGTATTCCAGATTGAACAAGCCACAAGGGTTTCTGGATGTTCTGGGGTGAGACTACAGATAAGACATGGTATTGAAGTTAGAAAAGTTGGAAACACTGATGGAAAAGGAATAAAATCCCATGGTCTCATATCCATACACAAATTACCAAAAATGGGTACCAACCAACATGAATTAGCTTGCAAATAGGCAGCTTTGACCACATAATTACAACTGAGATATAGTGAAATATGAGATTTCTGAAAGCATATATCCTAGTCAAAAGGAATAAGATGGGCTGGGGAAAGGAGATAGGAAGTAGAGAGGTGTGTTATTAGGAGGTTGTGCATATGAAAATATTCATAAACCACAATATAATGGAGAGCATTTGAGTGAAAATCAGTATGGAAGCATGATAGAATAATGTTTGGAGAACTTAGGCTATTTGTCCATCTGTTTGAGCTATATTTATTTATATTCTGAATTTAATGACTATAAGATCTTTCCAGATATAAAGTAGAACAGAAAGAAGATTGTATGTGAAATGACAGATCTGTGTTTTATACAGTTTATTCTTTTAGTCAGCAGGGTCAATTCAACAAGCATTTATTAAATTTCTACTATGTGCTTGTGTGTCAGATGTTAAGCTTAGAAGTATTGGGTATATAAACAAAGGCAAAAAGACATTTCCAGCTTTCAAAGAGCTAATAGTTTAATGGGGGAGACAATATATAAATAACCATGTAGATACTGGTTATATACAGGATAAACTGGAAATAATCACACAGGGAAGGTGCTAGCATTTAGGCACACCAGGAAAGACTTCTTGTAGAAAGTAAAAAAAAAAATCAACCTTTAACTTTCAAGATCTATTTTCTTAGCTTCTATTCTCATATATTAAAAAAAAAAAATGAATCAGGGACACTGTTCTCTTTTCTTCTTTTTTTTTGACAACTCATGCTAGTTTCCTCATCAAATAAAGAGAAACATACTCCTTTTAACATATAAGTTTAGTCAAACAGCATACTCCCACATATTTGACATGCCATTCTCAATGTATTTCTCATTTTTTATCTTAAGTCTATCACCTCTGCCAAAAAGTGGTTAGCATGTTTCATTATTGGTCCTTTAGAGTTACATTGGTTATTGCATTGATCATAGTTCTTAAGTCTTTCAGTTATTTTACTTTACATTTTACTGTTATTCTATAAACTATTCTCTTGATTCTATTCAATTTTTTTCTTTTTATCATTTCATAAAGTCTTCCAGAGTTTTTGCAGTGATCTATTTAATTATTTCTTATCACAAAATAAAATATGTTACGTTCTTGTGCAATAATTTGTTCAATCATTCTTTTTGGTCAGCACTCCCTTTATTTTCCATAGCCAAATAATTCTTTGCTACAAGAAAAAACCCTAATTATTTTTGCATATTTTTATCTTTGAAGAGTGTATACAATTGCTTAGCATAATGGCTAGATTAATAATTCACAGTTCTACATTAGTGTTTCTGTTTTTCCACAGTCCCTCACAGTTATAATTTCCTTGTCTCTAATCTGAAAAGTCTTGAGTTAAGAACCTAAAATTGTTTTAATATAGATTTCTAAATTTTTTTATATGTCTGTTTAAGCATAGATTTCCTCGAGAATTGCAGTTTGACATTTTGTCCATTTATTTCTTTACAGGGGAATGACAGCCATTCTTGTATATTTGAATCAGTTCTTTATTATCTCAGATGTCAGTCTTCTGTCAGATACTTGGCACAAAGGTGTTTTTTCTCCCCTTAGTTAAATGTTTCCCTCCTGATTTTCACTTCTTTGATTTTTTTTTTATGTAAAAGTTTTAAATTTTATGTAATCAAGATTGTAATTTCCCACTGCGCACTTTTTTGTTCTTTCTCTTATTTTTTCTTGGACTCTTAATCCTATCCATAGTTTTGAAAGGTATTATCTTCCTTGCTCCTCTGATTTGTTTATGATGTGAGCTTTTATATCTAGGTCATGTATCCATTTGGAGCATATTATGGTATATGGTGTGAGATGTTGATCTAAACCTAATTTCTGCCAGACTGCTT
>JAJPUD010001621.1:162589-195641 GCA_023553655.1 Myrmecobius fasciatus | reverse complement strand
ATTAGATCTATCTTGGCTTTTACTTGATCTGAGATAAGGATTGCTACCCCTGCTTTTTTTTGTTCACCTGAAGCATAATAGGTCCTGCTCCAGACGTTTACCTTCATCCTATATGTGTCACTATGTTTTAGATGTGTTTCTTGTAGACAACATATTGTGGGATTCTGGTTTTTAATCCAGTCTGATTTCCGCTTCCGCTTTATGGGAGAGTTCATCCCATTCACATTCACAGATAGAATAACTAATTCTTTATTTCCTGCCATCTTATTTACCCAAGTTATGTTTTCCCCTTTCCTTTCCCCTTTCTCCCTTCCCCCCTCCTCAGTACTTTGCTTTTGATGACCCCCTCCCCCAAACAGTACTCCACCCTTTAGATCCCTTCCCCCTGTTTTTACTCCTTTCCCCTGATTCTTCTATTTTCCCTTCTATTAGTTTATCCCTTTCTTTTCCTCCTTTCCCTCCCACTTCCCTCTAGCAACAGACAAGTTTCTATGTGAAATCAAGTGTCCGATATACACTTTGAGAGCCCAACCTGATCAGAGTAAGATTTACACAATGCTCAACTCCCTCCCCTCTTTCTCTCAATTATATTAGGTTTTCTTTGCCTGTTCAAGTGATTTTACCTTGTTTTTACCTCCTTTTTTTTTTTAGATCTTATTTTTATCACTTTTCCCCTCTTTTCCCCAGTATGACAATCTTTCCCCCTCTAGTTCTCTTTTTCATATTATCAAAGTAATATCTAGTTAATTATACCCCCAAACTTTAAGCATCCCCCTAGTAGAAATAAAGTTCTCAAGAGTCCTTTCCTTTTTACCTTTTTATGCATCTCTTGAGTTCTGTGTTTGGATGTCGAATTTCTTGTTCAGATCTGGTCTTTTCATTAGAAAGAGGTGAAATTCACCTATATCATTGAATGACCATCTTCTTCCCTGGAGGATAATGCTCATTCTAGCTAGATAGGATATTCTTGACTGTAATCCAAGTTCCTTTGCCCTTCAGAATATCTGGTTCCAGACCCTTCGATCCTTCAGTGTGGAGGCTGACAGATCCTGTGTGATTCTAATTATTGATCCTCGGTATTTGAATTGTTTCTTTCTAGCTGCTAGCAGCATCTTTTCCTTGGTGCTATAGTCCTGAAATTTAGCCACGATATTCCTTGGGGTTTTAATTTTGGGGTCTCTTTCAGGAGGTGATCGGTGAATTCTTTCAATGGTGATTTTGCCCTTTGATTCTACAATCTCAGGGCAGTTTTCTTTCAGGATTTCCTGGAAGATAATGTTTAGATTCTTTTTTTCATGATGGCTTTCAGGAAGTCCAGTAATCCTTAGATTGTCTCTCCTAGATCTATTTTCCAAGTCAGTTGTTTTTCCTAGGAGGTATTTCATATTTTCTTCTAATTTTTCATTTTTTTGTTTTTGTTTGACTGATTCTTGAAGTCTTATTGAGTCATTCACTTGCATTTGTTCAATTCTTATTTTTAAAGTGTTGTTTTCTTCAGTTACCTTTTTAAGCTCCATTTGTAACTGGCCAATTGAATTTTTTTGTTCATTGCAATCTTTTTCCCCTTCACTAATTTTATTTTTCAATAGATCGGTGTCTTTTTCATATCTCTTTTGCAGGGCATCATATCCTTCTTGCAAGATATTGTATCCTTCTTGCACTAATTTCAATTTATTTTCCCATTTATCCTCCAGTTCTTTTATTAGGTTCTTTAAGCAATCTTCCAGAAAGGCCTTTTCAAACGGGGACCAGTGATTGTCCTTGCTGATTCCCTCTGGAGTTATGTCTAAAGGAACCTCTGGATCTGGGGTCTTCTCTTTCTCTTTGTAAAAGCTGTCTATGGTGAGAGCTCTCTTTTGCCTCTTCATTTTTTTTTTTTTTTTTAAGGCAGCGTGAATATCTCTTTAAGGTAGGGGGGGGGAAATGGCTGCTGTCAGGCTGAAGATTTTGCCCTGAGGCATTTCGGCGAATTAATTTAAGGTGCTGGGCCGGTGGGGGCTAGGACTAAGGCCGAATTACTCCTTAAACAAGGCAAGTCTGCCAGAACACCTGCCCCCAATCAGGGCAGAGTGTCCTGAGTGCCTCAGATAAACTCCAGGTGTTTGGAATTTGGAGTTTGGAGTTTTTTGCCAGTCTGAGCTGAGCTGAGCTGAGTCCCACCCTCACATCCGGCCTCCACCAGAGTTCTCTGACACCGGAGCCCTCTGTTTATCCCTCTGTCCGAGCTAGACAAACCTGATGTGAAGTTTTTCAGAGATATCTGCAAGCAGTATCCAAACATTTCCTGATTCGTTGACTTGAAGATCAATTCAGAAGCTTATTTTATTGTTGATTTGAGAGAAGTTCGGAAGAGGACGCAGAGAGTCACCTTTTCACTCCGCCATCTTGGCCCCGCCCCCTGCCTGTACAATTCTTCTAAATATATTTGTATATTTGCTATATTGCACAAAAAAATCAGATCAAAAGGGGGAAAAAAAAACCAAGCAAACATCAACAAAAAGGTGAAAGCACTATGTTTTGATCCACATTCAGTCTCTGTAGTTTTCTCTCTGGATATGAATGACACTTTGCATCACAAGTCTATTGGAATTGCCTCGGATCACCTCATTGTTGAAAAGAACTAAATCTATCATAGTCGATCATCACATAATCTTTTTTGCTATGTATAGTCATCTCTTCATTCTGCTCATTTCATTTAGCATCAGTTCATGTTGGTCTTTCCAGGTTTTTCTGAAATCAGCTTGTTCATCATTTTTTATAGGACAATAATATTCCATTCCATTCATATATTATAACATATTCAACCATTCCCTAACTGATGGGCATCTACTCAATTCCTAGTTCCTTGCCACTACAAAAAGGACTACTACAAATATTTTTGCCCATGTGGGTCCTTTGCCCTTTAAAAAAAATTTTTTTTATTAAGGCTTTTTATTTTCAAAACATGCATTGATAATTTTCAACATTCACCCTTGCATAACCTTGTGTTCTAAATTTTTTCCCTCCCTTCCTTCACTCCCTCCCCTAGTTGGCAAGTAATTCAATATATGTTAATTGTGTGTAGTTCTTCTATACATATTTCCACAATTATTCTGCTGCACAAGAAATATCAGATAAAAAAGGAAAAAAATGAGAAAGAAAACAAAATGCAAACAAAAACAAAAAAGTGAGAATACTTTGTTGTGGTCCACCTTCCTTTCCCCCAGTCCTCTCTCTGGTTGTAGATGGCTCTCTTCATCACAAAATCATTGTAAGTGGCCTGAATCATCTCATTGTTGAAAAGAACCATGTCCATCAGAATTGATCATCTTTTATCTTACTGTTCCTCTGTATGATGATCTATTTTGCTCACTTTACTTAGCATCAGTTCATGTAAGTTTCTCCAAACCTTTCTGAAATCATCCTGCTGATCGTTTTGTATAGAACAATAACATTCCATAACATTCATATGCCATAACTTATTTAGCCATTCTCCAGTTGATGGGCATCCATTTAATTTTCAATTTCTTGCCACTACAAAAAGGGCTGTCACAAACATTTTTGCATATGTGAGTCTCTTTCCCTCTTTCAAGAACTCTTTGTGATATAAGCCCAGTAGAAACACTGCTGGATCAAAGGGTAAACAATTTGATAGCCTTTTGGACATATAAACTTGGAATTCTGAAGAGTAGAAATAAGTCTTCCTTCTTTTGATGCTGATTTGCTCTATGATCTTAGAGACAATATTGCTATAGTATGTTGTTATAATATTTGAAATTACTAAGTCCTTAAAAAAATTTTTTTTCCTATTTGTGTAAAATATACTTGACATGTATTTTAAATTAATTCCCCTGAAATAAAAACAATCACAGCCAAGAGAATCTTATCCAGTTTTATAAATAGATAAAATTCCCTTAGTGATTTTGATGAGTCTCTGGAATGTATTATCAGGAGAAAGATTTAAAATAATAGATTATATCTTTTAGCATCTTTAAAAGTTCCTATTCTGCCTGATATGGTAACTACTGATGATGAGGAACAGGGATGTTGAGAGATTTTAGGAACCTGAATTTAAATGAATTTTTGAGAAATCTTGTTAAAGGTTTGATTATGTAACTGACAACACATTATAAAAGAGTAATTAGTGTTGTAACTAAGAGCAAGACATAAAATCTCTCTTGAAAGATCTCACTTTCTTCATCTGGAAAATGCGAATAATATGTATATTTACCCACATCATTGGATATAGTGAGGAATGCCCTCTGTACAGGGAAGAGATCTTTAAACATAAGGGTGATATTTTGTTCTCAGTAATAATCATTTTTGTTATCATTATTACACATATGTGTTGTAGAGCACTTGATTGGGGGGGGTCAGGAAACCTGGGTTTTCTGGGTCTAGCTGTCATTTAACTAAATAAACAAGTCCCTTTTCTTAGACTCAATTTTCTCTATAAAATGACTGAGTTAGACTAGATGATTGAAATTCCTTTTCAGCTCTTTTGGTGACTAATTACATTTTGTTTACACCTACATGTGTGTGCATATAAGTGTGTGTAATAGCTGTATGTATTATCTGTTCATAGGATGTATTTGAACATGGCAATAAATGAAGATATTTATTTTTCCATTGTTGTTGGCAAGTACCAGTTTAATTAAAATAATTAAAAAATATATGCTTATTTTTTTTCTGTTACATTTTGAGTTCTAAGCTGTTTCCGTGGTCTCCAAACTGGAGAAGGCCAATGTTTGAGGTGAATAGCATCGTTTTTCATAGGTCCTTTGTATTTGATTTGAATACCTATGACTTAGAATATCTTTCACAATTACTCTTTGAACAATATTGCTGTTGTTTTATATGATATTCTTTTGGTTCTACTTCCATTTTCTTCATTTCATCCAAGTCTTTCCATGTTTGTTCTAAAAGCAACCTGCTCATCATTTCTCATGACAAACTCATAAATCATGATCATACATCATAACTAGTTTATTTAACCATTCCTTAATTGATGGGCATCTTCTAAATTTTAGTTCTTTGCCAACACAATTAGAGCTTCTATAAATATTTTAGAACATAAAGTATATCTATTTAGAGAACGAGTTCTCTGTCACTGGAAGTGTTTAAGAAGAGGTTGGATAACAACTTGTCAGGAGTTTTGTAAAAGAAATTTGCTTTGGAGAATCATGGGAAAAGATAAGTTTTGTATAAATAAACCTCAAAAAAGCAAACATATAAAAGCTTTAGGAAAATCATAAAATATCACACAACTTTAAGGTAGTGTTATTATTTCAATTATGGTTCTCTCCTAGTCACATAAGCTAGGAGCTTTAGGGTATACTGTTCTTTTTTCTCAACATTGAAGCAATCATTGTCCTATCATGTTTTCTTTTTCTTTTTTTTGTTTTTTAATTAAAGCTTTTTATTTGCAAAACATATTCATGGGTTATTCTTCAACATTGACCCTTACAAAGCTTTCTGTTACAAATTCTCCCCCCCCCCCCAGTCTCTACCCCTCCCCTAGATGGCAGGAAATCCATTACATGTTAATTATGTTAAAATACTTGACAAATCGAATATATGTATACATATTTCCACACTTATCATTGTTGTGCAAGAAAAATCATATCTACAAGGAAAAAAAAAATCAGAGAAAGGAAACAATGCAAGCAAACATCAATAGAGAGCATGGAAATGTTATGTTGTGGTCCACATTTCATATCCCTCTCTCTGGGTGTATATGGCTTTCTTCACTGAACAATTGGAACTGGTTTGAAACATTTCATTGTTGAAGAGAGCCATGTCCATCAGAATTGATCATCATATAGTCTTGCTGTTGCTGTGTATAATAATCTCCTGGTTCTGCTCATTTCGCTCAGCATCACTTCATGTAAGTCTCTCCAGGCCTCTCTGAAATCATCCTGCTGGTCGATGTTTTTCTTTTTAATGCCTTTCTTACCATGTGATATAGATATAAGAAAGACAGGCCCTGCTCTCAAATGGTTTATGTTCTAAGTACAGATGAAAACATGCCAAAAGAAAAGGTTGGGGAATGGTAGGGGAAAGTGGCTGGGAAGTGGGGTGAAGGATTTAATTTACTGATCATTTTGGGAAACAGATCTAATGGTGGTGTTGCTGGGTAAAAGAGTTATATGTTGTTTAATACTTTTGGAGGCATTGTTCTTCAAAATGGTTGGATCAATTCACAGTTCCATCAACAGTGTACTAGTGTCCCAATTTTTCTTATTTCTTCCAATATTTCTTATTTTTCCTTTTATCTTTTTAGCCAGTCAAATAGGTGTGAGCTGGTTTTTTCAGACTTTTAATTTACATTTTCTAATCAGTGATTTTAGAGCTTTCTTTCATATGACTATATATAGTTAGATTTCTTCCAAAAATTGTTCATATCCTTAGATCATTTATCAATTGGAGAATGACTCATATTCTTATAAATTTGACAAAGTTCTCTATACATTTGAGATTTGAGGCCTTTTTTCTGAGAAGCTATCTGAATTTTTTTCTCCCAATTTTCTGCTTTCTGATAGTTTGGGCTACATTGGATTTATTTGCATAAAACCTTTCTAATTTAATATAATCAATATATATATATATAATATAATCAAAATATCCTTTTCATATCTCAAAGTGCTTTCTAACTTGCTTATTCAACAAATAAGCAAGGTTTATTCCTATCCATAAATCTGATAAGTAATATGTTCCATGTTCATCTAGGTCATCTATCCACTTGACCATATCTTTACTTGATCTATGCCAAATTTATGCCAAATTTCTGAACTGCTTTTCAGTTTTTCCCAACAGTTTTTTTTTAACCAAATAGTGAATTCTTATCTAAATCTTTACATTTTTCAAACATAAGATTACTATGATCATTTATTACTGTGTTTTGTGTATCTATTCTTTTTTACTGATCTATACCATTCTGTTTTTTAACCAGTGCCAGATAGTTTTGATAAGTACTGCTTTGTAAGTTTAAAGTTTGATACTGCTGGACTTTTTTCCTTTACATTTTTTTTTCGTTAATTCCTATGATAGTCTTCCAAATGAATTTTACTGTTATTTTTTCTAGCTCACTAAAATACTTTTTTTTTGGCGATTTAATTGGGATGACACTAAGTAGATTTACTAAGTAAAACTTTCAGATAGAATTGTCATTTTTATTATATTTTGCTTTGCCCACCTATGAACAATTAATATCCCCTCAGTTATTTAAATCTGATTTTATCTGTATAAAAACATTTTATGATTATGTTCATATACTTCCTTGTCAGGCATACTCCCAGGTATTTTATATTGTCTACTATTATTTTAAATGAAATCTCTTGCTATCACTTCTTGTAGAGCTTTGTTAGTGTTATGTAGAAAAGCTGATGATTTATGTGGGTTTATTTTATCTTTTACTTGGCTTAAATTATTGTTTCAACTGATTTTTTTATTTGAATCTAGGATTTTCCAAGTATTCCATCATATTGTCTGCAAAAAGAGAGTTTTATTACCAAATTAATTTTGATTCCTTCAATTTCTTTCTCTTATTGTGATTATGCTAGCATTTCTAATACAATATTTAAAAATATTGAAAGTAATGGCCATCCTAACTTTATTGGGAAAACTACTCCCTTATTCTTGTTACAAATAATATTTGCTGAATGGTTTCAGGTAGTTGCTTCTTAACATTTTAAGGAAAAATCCATTTATACCTGTGCTTTCAAATGTTTAATTTTAAAATTGAAAGAAGTCTAATTTGGTCTAATTTAGGATTTTAAGATCCTAAAGAAGTCACTTAAGTTGATTTCTTTTAATTTTATATTCAATTTCCTTTCCCCTGATTTTGAACAGATGGTAAAATTTAGGGCCCTGTACAGATTTAGTGTTTTTGTATACTTTGTTTGACACAGTAAATATATGACGCTGTTTTCACTGTTACCAATGATCTCTTAATTTCCAAATTCAGTGGTCTTTTAAAAAAATACTTGTTTTCTTTAGCTCTCAACAGAATCTGAGTCAGCCTCTTTTCCTTGGTCTTCTCTCTCTAGGTTTTTTGAACAGTTTTTCCTGGTTTTCCTTCTATTTGACTGTTCCTTTTCATTCTCCTGGAATGTTTTTCTATGTCAGCTGAGACCATTGATCATGGGCTCATTCCTGAGCCCTTTTCTCTATTTTTTCTCCATTTATTCATTTAGTGATCTCATCTATTTGCATAATTTTAATGATCATATCAGTGTTGATAATTCTCAGATTTACTTATCCAACCCTGACCTTCGGTGACTTCTAGTGTCCCATTTCCAACTGCCTTTCGGACATATCAAACTGAATGTTCTGTAGATGTGGTCTAAAACAGAACTTGTCCTTTTCCAAAATTCTTTGTGTATATATTGTTGCTCACACAGGAACTATTTTTTGCCCTTCTTTGCAGATTCTTAGCACAGTGCCTGGCACATGGTGGGCACTTAGAGAATCCTTATTAATTCATTAACTAATACATGCTTGTTGATTGATCATATCACCCAGAAGTCTTCTCCAGGTCAATATCCCCAATTCCTTCAGTTGGTCTTAGTTACTTTTTGGACACACTCTTTATATGAACATAGTTCCTAAAATGTTGGAGCTGGGGAGTGGACTCATGTCATTTATACGGTTATGCATGGTCTTCTATTTTTTGGGTGAAGTAGATGGCAAGGTCTTTGATTGAAATCAAGTTATATGAGAAGAGAAGGTTTATAGTAGCTGTATGGGGAAATGCTGTAGAAATATCAAGGAATAAGATTACCTACCATGCAGAAGTGAGGGTCCATTTGAGATCATAGACCATACATTTTATTGATTCCATTTGGCAGAGTTCTGTGACTTCTTCCAGTGGATATCTATCTGTGTACCAATACAATCTGAGAGAGTGACTATTAGACCCAAGGTTTTGTATTTCATGAAGCACATAAGTAACAGAATCTGTTTCCTCTTGATCTTTGTATCCCCAGCAGCTAGTAAATGGTTCATTTTTTTTGATAGAAGGAAATATCTATAGATGAAATTTCAAGTCTGGATCAGATCCCCTATCCCCTCCAAAAAATTTTCTAAAATTAATGACATTTTCAACAAATATAAAAGATATGAATTAACCAGAGTGCTTTTATATTTTGTGCTTTTTATATTTTGTTTATATTTTATTAGAAAATTTCTTTTACAATCTGAATCTAGTTTTATCATTGCAAGAAACTCCAATGAAGAAAAATTCTTTTGACCAAAAACTGACAATTGTTTTGTCACTTAGAGACTTAAGGGTTTTTTATTGAACAAAAGTTAATTTACCCACTGTCACATAACCAGCATATCCTAGAGACTACATTTGAACCACACCCCAGTAAGAATTAAAATTGAGAAATTTCAAATAATTGAAAAGTTTTTGCAGAAGTTAGAATGTAATAGGTATAATCTTAGAAAATCTGTAGAAAAGCTACAATCTGTCTATAATAAAGAATACACCTTTAGCCAGAAAGTTTACCTTCTATTATTTTTCTTCAGCTTATATATATTCATTTATAAGGAAAATATTGAAGGTACTATATATATCAGGGTTAATAAATTGATTCTGACATAAATGTATTGCCTTTTTTAACTCAGGGAATAATCATCTTTATAATTCATCCACTTCAGTTGTATATTAATTTAAAAAAATAGCTCTTTATTTTCAAAATATACGTAGAGCTACTTTTCAGCATTCACCTTTGTAAAACCTTTTGTTCCAAATTATTCTTCCTGCCTTCTTTCTTCCCTCTTCCCCTAGAGAGTAAGTAATCCAATATAGGTTAAAGTGTGCAATTCTTCTAAACATATTTCCATTTTTATCATGCTGCATAAGAAAAATCAGACCAAAGAGAGGGAGGGGGAATGAGAAAAAAAAAAAAAAAGGTGAAAATACTATGTTGTGAGATCTATATTCGGTCCCCATAGTCCTTCTCTTGGATGCAGTTGACTCTCTCCATCACAAGTCTATTGGAATTGGCCTGAATCACCTTATTGTTGAAAAGAGCCAAGTCTATCACATTATTTTCTTGTATTTTCTTTAAAGGCGAGAGGTGTTTTTTGTTTTGTTTTGTTTTGTTTTGTTTTGTTTTGTTTTGTTTTTAATCTTTATAGTCTCTTACAAATTAGATGCTTAATAAATATTTGTTGAATAATCTTCAGTGAAAAATGTGCATTATTAGTAATAGTTAATAAAATTTGACACAGATATCATGAACATTGCTCTTAGGCATTTAAATATTACATTTATCTGACAGATGTGTCAAGAGTTCAATAGCACTTGGGCATGGGAGATGGAGAAGAAGGGCTATCTTGAAATGAGTGTCGAATGCAAATTGGGACTTTTAAAGGTAATACGTTTTATTATTTCTTGTAATGATTTGTTTTAAAACATTTTGTAGCTTTATAGTTGAATTTGGAAAGCAGCTGAAATTCAGTAACACCATTATTGGGAGGAGCAGAAACTATTCTTAATCTAGAAGCTTTTTGATGGGTTTCTATATCCAGTCTTTTTTTCCAACTATGTAAATTTATAAGAATGCTGATAGAAAGGATAGAAATACATTTCCAATTTTATTTTAGCCATTAGCTTCAATTTTTTCAAGAATTGTTAATGTGTATAGCAAAACTTTGTTAATATTGCTTGTGATACTGGTTTAGTAATTTGAAATAACTGTTCTTCCCTAATTGCATAGACTCGTATTTTAAATAAAATTAATAGAAAGTCTAAATCCAAATTGGAGTGTCGCTTGCTCTCCCTGCCCTCCTTCCCATGTAGGGCTACTGAAGAGTGAAGTGACCAGCAGAGTGAAGGAAGAACTCTTTCTACAGACTGGTTAAGGAAGGGTTAACTGCTTCTGAAATTAGAAGCTTTTTATAAACAGGTTGAATGATCAAAGGACCCCAAGATTACATATTTAATCTTAAATTATGTAAGTAAACATTCTACTTTTCAGAGATTAGCTCATGCTAGATATGTTATACATGTCACTCGCTTGTTCCTACATAATAGATTGATTTGATGATGTACAAGATTCCCTTCTAGGAAAACGAAAAGGTGTAGTCAAATTAGATTCCAGTTTGGGGCCAGCATCAAATATAAGGAATCACAGAATTTATCTTAGAAATCTCGTGTCTCAGAATTCTGGAAGCAAATATCAAGGAAGACCAGGAAGACTGATAATATATTTCTTGACCCTCTTAAACTCTCAGCCTCCTAAAAGCTTGAATTGGCCAGGTACCAAATTTCGCAGGTGGCACTGTGGCACAAGATCATCGTAGGCTAGAACAGGAAAAAGCAGAGTGACCAGAGCATAAATTATATTTGTTAGGAGACTTGATGAAGAAAGTTGTTTAAGGATCCAGATAATCCCCAACAGTATGCTGAAAATTAAAAAGTATCAGCTATTCTTATGAATGGTTAAAAATTGGACATGAGTATCATTTCATTAAGAAAATGAATGAAAGCCAACATCTGCAGAAGGAATATCTTTTTAAAGGTTGAGTGTCTTAAATTTTTAAAGAACAGTTTTTGAAAGGTTACCTATATTTTAAAAAATCATTTAATCATTTAGAAGCAAATTTTGCTGTACATGTAGTCTGCATAAATTCTATTTAAGACTGGTAGCAATTGGAAAATTTTGAAATTGTGGTGCTGATGTTGCATGGTATATGTTAGTAGTTGAGTTAAACTTAGTTTTATGTAACATAAATACATAATTTTTTTTTCTAGTATTTTTTTTAATTATTTTTTTATTTTGTTTGCATAACATATGTGTGGGTAATTCTTCAACAATAACCCTTACATAGCTTTCTGTTACAAATTTTTCCCCCCAACTCCCCACCCCTCCCCTAGATGGCAGGATATCCACTACATGTTAATTATGTTAAAATATTGGCAAATCGAATATATGTATACAAAATATATAATTTTTTGCTCGTATTTTACCTACTTAAGTGAGCTATTATGTTTGAGTTGCAATTGTATCTGGTCCAGCTTTGATACTTTTAGCTCTGTGTCCATGGAATACTCTTTGAGTCTTTTTCCTTATCTGTAAAATGTGACTTATCACAATTGCACTAGCATTCTTCCATTGTTTTTGTTAGAAAAATATTCGATAACCTTAAATGACTATGTTTTTTTTTTTTAATTGTAAACCAAACAAAAATATAGTGAGATAGCGCATCTTCAAAAGAACTGAGAAATTTATTATTTCTTACTATGGAAATACATAGGTGAGATATTTCAATCCATTTTACAATTTTTTTCTAGTATCTCTGTGAATGTCAGTTTGATGACAATCTGAAATTTAAGAACATTATTAATGAGGAGGATGCTGATGCCATGCGCCTCCAGCCAATTGGCCGAGACAAAGATGGTCTTATGTATTGGTACCAGCTGGATCAAGATCATAATGTCAGAATGTACATAGAAGAGCAAGATGATCAAGATGGGTCGTCATGGAAATGTATTGTCAGGTATGTTTTTGTTGTTTTAAACTTTTTGCTAGTAAAATTTTTGTCAGTACATAGTTCTATTTCCACTAGGGAAATAAAAATATTAAAATTTTTTATTTTTATATCTTCCACATTTTAAAGGTATAAATATTCAAGTTAGTAAACTTTTAGGAGAAAAGTTGTATATTTGTTCCTTCCAGTGCACACAATTCAATTTTGTTGTTTAAAAAAAAAAATTACCTGCTTAAATTCAGTTCAACAGACTTTTATAAAGTAGCTATTAAATGTATAACCCAGTGTGAGGTTATGAGTAAACCAAGATAAAACATAGTCTCTATTTTCAGGAGCTTATTAAGGAGGTAATACATGTACATAGTTAATTGTAAGACAATTTGAAATATGGTTACAATTTTGAAATGGTCTTATGGGCAGAAGAGAACAAACCACTTCTCCGTTGGAGTGTCAGGGAAGGTTTCATTATAACCATTTCATTTTGGCAGCATTCTTTCTATATGTTGAAATTTTACAGAAGTTCAGTTTCTTAACTTGATATATGAAACTGAAAAATCCTGACTTGTGTTTTATCTTTTGTGGGGGGAAGAAGAAGGTGGGAGATTTTTTTTTTTAAATTAGTAATTGCAATCTTTATTCAGAATCTCTTTGTGTTTACTTTCCATATAAAACTCAGCTATTAAGAATTCAATGATCATACAAGGCAGGCACCTTTTATATTCACTTCTCTGCATACTCTCCCGTTGAAATCCAACAGCTTATTGTTTTTGTTTGTTTATTTTTGTTCTTTTTAAATGAATATTTTAAAATGATCATTAACAAAAAAAAAACATTTTTGGTAAGGGTCAGTGAATGGATTTATTTTCCTTTGACTAGATTTGTTACAGGAAAGGATTTAAATTTGAATATGGGGAGATTTGTATAGGGAACAAGACGTATAATGATAGTAATAAAAAAAAGGAAAGTGACATGGAAACATCACAGAAATATGCAGTAAGCAGAAAGAGGTTTAGAAAGGGTTACAGAAAGGCAAGACAGTATTGGGACTACTTTGTTATAGCTAATATTTTATTTTAAAATGCTATGCTCTGCATGATAGTGATGTCAGATATAGTCACTCCTATTTTTCTGTTCTTTTTCTAAAGAGATATTCAGAATAATTTAAAAAAGAAACATCTCAATTTTGAGTGTTTTGTTTGGGGTGATTTTATGGTGAATCTGACTAGATTAATTTTTCCATTTTAATAGATGTACCATAAATTAACTCAAAATAGTTATTTCCAAAGCTGTTTCTTTCAGACTGTGATAATCTGATCTCCTGGATAGAGTTAACTTGTGCTCAAATAAGCAGCTGGATCCCAGAGAATTGTTCTGTTTCTAATTCATAATATAAAACAAAGGGGATTTTAATGGTGCTTTACCATATCCACCTGTCATTCTTCATATTAGGTTGAACATTCTCTTTGTATTTGGAGATCAAGGATTCTTAACCTTGCATCCACTTATCCTCAAGGGGATTATTAACCTTCTCCCCTGTACTATCTACTCTTTTCTCCCATCTTGACTTTTTGGTAAACCAGATCAACTCTGCATCATCCTTTTCTCAATTTTCTAGTCCCTTATCCTATCTCCAATTGTGTTCACTAAGTCTTAACCTAGGCTAATGCCCACTGTCTTATGCCTTTATTTCTACATAAATGTTTCTGAGCCACTCAAGTAATATAGCTGTTTTGACTGGATCCACTACAGCTTCACTTGGGCCCTTACTGCTGCCAGGTACTTCTCCTGTACTTTCCTTATTAATTCACTATCCCACTTTCCACTGTGGTTTTTCCAAATCTTTTCATTCTCAGTTGGGCGACCCCCACCCCACCCCCCATTGGCTCCTTCTCACATTCAACTGAGTTTACTTTACTTTCTATTTTATTTTTTTTTTTTATAAAATCAAGGAATTTGTCCATGAGCTCCCTCTTCTTTCTGCTTCCTTATCTCATCACTCATGTGCCTTCTGCCATTATCTCCTCCTCTGTCACACAAAGAATTGACCTTATTTTTTACCAAGGCCAGTTCCTTTACCCACACAAATTTTCTCATTCTGTCCTGTCTCCTCTGATAAATTGTCTGTCCCCTCTGACAGACTCACTTTATCACTTATCTTTAATCTCTCCCTGTCCACTAGCCTATTCCTTACTGCCTCTATCCACAAAACCAAAAAAATAAAACAAAACAAAAAACTTGATCCATTCCTTCTTATTTTTATCTTATATCTTTTCTGCTCTTTGTTGTTAAACTTCTTGGGAAGGCTGTCTGAAATAGGTGCCTCCATTTTCTCATCTTTTCTTAACTCCTTAGTCTTGCTTCAGACCTAATCATGCCCCTGATACTGCTGTCTCCCAAGTTACCAGTGATCTCTTTGCTGCCAAATCCAGTAACCTTTTCTCAATCTATATCCTTATTAACATCTTTGCAGCCTTGGACACTATTGATCACCCTCTTTTTCTGATTATTCTTTTCTCACTACATTTTTGGGACATTATTCATTCCTGATTTTCCTCCAACCTATTAGATCACTCCTTTTTGTCTCCTTTGTTGAGTCCATACAGGTCATGCCCTTTAATTGTGAATTGTTTCTAGGACTCTGTCTTGTATCCTCTTCTCTTTTCCCCCTATATTACTTTACTTGGTGGTCTCATCTGCTCCCAGTGTTTTTAATCAGTTCCTGTCTCTTTGCTGAAAGTTCTCAAATCTACCTTTCCTGCCCTAACCTCTCTGCTAATCTGCAATCTTGCATCTTCAACTGCCCTTCAGACATCTAAACTGAATGTCCAGTTGACATCATAAACTCAACATATCCAAAACTAGACTTATTATCTTTCCACTCTTTGCTCTCTCCCTTCTTGCTTTTTCTGTTACTAGAGAACAATACCATGTCCCCATTCTTCTGGCTCCTAGGTGTCATCCACAACTCTTTTTCCCTTCTAATCTGCTGCCAGAGTCCTGTCAATTTCACCTTTACAACATCTTCCCCCTTTTCTCTTCTGACACTGGTACCATAGAAACTCTCACCATCTCATGTCTGGATTATTGCATTATCCTATGGATGGGTCTGCCTGCCTCATCACTCCAACCATCCTCTATTCATCTACTAAAGCGATTTTTCTAAAGTGCTGGTTCAACTATGTCTCCCTATTGTTCAGTGAACTCCACTGGCTTCCTATTGCTTCCAGGATCAAATACCATTTTTGACTTTCAAAGTCCTTTATAACCTGCCCCCTCCTGCTTTTTCAGTCTTAACTGGAATCTGAAAGCTGAAATCTTCTCACTGTGCAGGTACTTCAGACATTCTGCATTCTAATTCTGATATTAAAAATTACTTGAACTAAAATATTCTAGAATTCCTGATTTCTAAATGAGTAGGAAAGTTGAATCTTTGTAAATAAATCTTAAGGCAAATTTTTTGTTTGCAGCTCACTAAGAATCTGTTACCGTCTTTTAATCTTTTATTTGTTATAAAGGTCTGAATTAGTTTTGTTTTGGCTTTTTTTTTTCCTCCCAAACAAAATAAAACCTATAAGTAAAATACAAGTGTTTTCATTGCCAGTGAATTTGATAATAGTTTTCTCTTCTAAAGGAATCTTAGATTCTTTTCTTTCAAACCTGGTAGTTCTTTATCATCCTGGTTCTTAGAGAGAGATAATTGGCTTAACAAGTATATGTAGAAAAAGAATATACCACTTGTGAACTGATTCAACCATTCTGGAGAGCAATTTGGAACTGTTCCTAAAGGACATAAAACTATGCACACCCTTTGATTAAATAATATTATTGCTAGGTCTACATTCCAGAGTTTTAAAAAAGGAAAAAAGGACCGGGGAAAAGGGCAAGAAGAATAGTATCTATCTATACAAAAATATTTATAGCTGTTCTTTTTGTGGTGGCAAAGAATTGGACATTTAGGTTATGCCCATCAATTGGGAAAGGGCTAAACACATGGTATATGGTTGTAATACAATACTATTGAGATATAAGAAATGACAAGCAGGATGATTTCAGAAAAACTGGAGACATCTGTGAACTGATATGAAGGGAAATGAGTAGAACCATGACACCGTTGTATACAATAACAGCAATGTTATTTGTCCAATGATCTAATGTGAATGACTTAGCTGTTCACAGCAATACAATGATCTAAGACTATTACAAAGAGCTCATGGTGAAAAATGCTATGCACATCCAGAGGAAGAACTGATGGAGTCTGAATGCAAATTGAAGCCTACTATTTTTCATTTTATTCATGTTTTTTATTTGTGTTTTGTTTTGTTTTGTTTTTTGGTCTATGTTTCTTTCACAGGATGATTAATATGGAGATATGTTTTGCATGATTGTACATGTATAAACCTACGTCAAATTGAAGGGGGGAAAAAAGAGAGGGAAACAGTCCAGAATTCAACATTTTAAAAATGAATGTTAAAATTGTTTATTTAATTGGGAAAAAATTTTAAAAAGTTTTTTTAAAAAACTAACTTAGATAGTTGTCATCTAAGAAGATTCCTTGACTTCTTAATCTCTGCTTCTCCTTCTGCTGAATGTTAATAATTACTTTCATTCCCCATGACACAGGGTTGCACATGGCTCTTTTTTCTTCTACTGAAGTAGAAGTACTTCTTCTATTTTGACAGTTCACCATGATATAGAAGTCTGTATTATTTAGACACAAGGTCTTGGCTTGCAAAGTTGGCTTTAAATATTCATTATCTTAGCTTAGCTCAGAAACACTAGTT
The DNA here is from genome assembly GCA_023553655.1 of Myrmecobius fasciatus. NCBI lineage: Eukaryota > Metazoa > Chordata > Mammalia > Dasyuromorphia > Myrmecobiidae > Myrmecobius > Myrmecobius fasciatus. The sequence continues at coordinate 178,380 of JAJPUD010001621.1, read as the reverse complement.
GTCAATGGATAATGAGCCAAGAGTTGATTTATATTTCAGCCAAATCAATTTAGGAATATTGTTTTTAGTAAGGATTATGTTGGGATCTGCATGGGTGGAAGTAGCCATAATAACGAAAGCAAGAATTTAATTGAAATAAGAGTTCTTTTTTATATACTTAACTTGTTGTTAAAGAGGTAGTTGAGGGGTCCAGTGGTTATGTTTGTACTGTTATAAATAGATATCAGGATAGCTTTTGTTAGCAGAAAAATGGGTTTTCATGATGTCATATGTCTTTGTCTTATTTAGAAATAGAAATGAACTGGCTGAGACTCTGGAACTTCTGAAAGCTCAAATAGATCCTTCACTTTTGAAAAACTCTAGCCAACAAGATGCCTCTTCCCGAGAAAGCCCCAGCATAGAGGAAGAAGAAACTAAAAAAGATGGAGAAACAACTAAACAAGGTTTTACTTTGTTTGTTTGGTTTTTAAGCCTCCCTTCGTCTTTCCCACACCCTGCCCTACATTTCTCCTCAGCTCCTAAAATACATGCAACAGAATCTAATTTTAGTTTCAGAAATGCACATCTTTCCCTGAGGAACATTACCAAGCTAATATTTTCTGGTGTTTCCTTTTAAAAAAAAAGCATAAATGTGCAAATGATTATATTATATATCCATAAAAAAACAATTTCAAGACGGCTCAATAAGAATATATTTAACCACTTATAAAATAAAACTTAACAAAGTAGCTGACAGTAATGGCAAGAGTACTTGGAGTAACAAGACTTTTGCTTAAATCCCAGTTCTGCCACGAACTAACTGTAATGGCAGATCTTGTAACCTTTATGAGCCTCAGTTTGCCTCAGATGGTTGTTGTGAAGAAATGCTTTGTAAATCTTAAAGTACCATAGAAAATGTGAGCTGTTGATTAATGAATGAATGATCGTGTATAGTAGCAATGATAACTAAATGGGTTAATGGTTATTAATTCAACATGTCTATAAACTGTGACATTTATGAACGTTTGGAAATCTGTTACTGAGTAAATGCCTTAAAATTTTGTTTTGATTTTATGCAATGAAATTTGACCATCCAATTTGGAATTATTCTTTAAATATTAAGACATTTTTTTTGATTGCATAGATCCAAAATCAGTGTTCATGTAATTCTATTCATTGACTAATTCTGTCCTCTTGATTCAACCAGAACAAGTCCAGGTCATCTTCCACATGAAAATTGCATGCTTAAGTATTTAAATATGGTCATTACACCCTGCATAAACGTTTTCAAGACTGAAACAACCCCTAGTTCCTTAGTATGGTATCACCCGGAGCCCACTACCACCATTCCTGGCTATTTAATTGAGAATATAGTTTAGATCTGATTCTTTGCATTGAACTTAATCTGGATCTTTTATATTCTTCTCAGCATATAGAAAGAATAAAATGTAAGAAGCATGGCTTTCATATATAAAATGTTTTATTTATCTTCCTCCAAATGTTTTTAGGGGAAAATGCTAATTCACAGTATCTATGAAGGATTTGTTTTTAGTAACACTTGAAAAACTCTTGTTCCCTTGAAATAGTTTTAAAATAATGTGAATACTGTCTTTAAAACTATATCCATTTCTGATATTGAAACATGTAACTATGTTCTTTAAATGTTTGATTAGAATTCTCGTGAATTTATGTGAACCTGGAGATAGGTGAGAGTTCCTTTCAGTATTCATTTTTTAATTGTTCAATATCTTTTTCTGATTTTGGATTATTTAAATTTTTCTTATTTTGATAAATCTAGGTTTTTTCAATTTTTGTCAAATTTGTGGTCATATATACATATACAAATCTCTATTTAACAAATTTCTTTATTCTTTGTAAAAATTAATTTTTACTTCGGATTCCTGGAAGTTCTGTTTAGCTCTCTTTTTACAAATTAGACTTTTATTACAACATTCTTGATTTATTTTATTGGTTTTTTTTTTTTCTCTTCAAACAACAATCTTTTTTTGTCCATTTAATTTTTTTCTTTTTAACTTTATTAATCTTGGTATATTTTCAGAATTTCTCTTCTGCTCTTTAATTAGTTCATTTTTAACAGTTCTAGGAGTTAAGGGATGTGGCGGGTTTTTCCCATTTCATTTCATTCAAATTCATTGACCTGTTCTTTTTCTTCTTTGTTGATGAAATTATTTAGAGAGAAATTTTCCATTCATTGCTGCTTTGGCATAGTGTCTCATTGTCATCATTTTATTTTATAACATTTTCTCTAATTATATTGAATTGTTTCCAGTAAATAATGTCTTGATAGTTCTAATTTTTATTTCTTTGCATTTGTGAATGTTTTATGCCTTAATACATAGTCAGGTTTTGAAAATATTGATCATGATGAAAAATGTTTTTTCCCTTTTCCGTTCACTAGCTGCCAAATGTTTATCATTTACAGCTCTCTGAAGTTTATTTAGGTCCTTAACTTTATGGCCTATCTTGGTTAAATTTGTTTTGGTCTGAGAGTGAGTGGTACATTAAAATCCTTCACTTTTACCCAAATGATTTTAGCATGATTTTAAAATAAATCAATTTTTTAATCAGTTAATTTAATAAACAAATCAGTTACATTTTCCTTTAGTTATTTAGATGTTTTGCAATCTAGCATATACATATAGATAGATACATTCAGACAGACAAACAGTAATTCATTACTTTAAAATACTTTTTTTGTATTTTCTTGTTCATCCCTTTTATATAATTAAAACTTTTTACATACTTTAATGAAGTATAAATCTTTTTTTCATGTGTGTTTCTTTTGAATTGATTACTTATTCAATTCAAATGCCAACATTTTTTGTTTATTGTTGAGTAAATATTTATCATTTATTATCATCTCCTTTACAGCTATACTATTTGTCTTCACTCCTGTATATACTTTTTCAAAGTATCTACTCAATTGTGATCTGTTTTTGATGGATATTAGGAAGTTTTCTATTTTGTTAAAGATTCATTTTACTCTCAATAGGATTAGACTTAGCTTTGCACAGTAAATTTTTCTTAGTTGCAAGCCTGAATATTTTCTTTTCTGGCATATTGTCTTCCATGTCTTACTCATTATAGTGATGGTTGCCTGGTCTTGTGTAACTAATTTTTACCCCTTTTTATTATCAGGACGTCTTAAACATTTTCACTAGCAACAACCCCTTTTCACCTGAGAATTTTTTTTTTTAATTTTTATTTTATTTGCAAAACGTATGGGTAATTCTTCAACATTAACCCTTACATAGCTTTCTGTTACAAAATTTTTCCCCCCAACTCCCCACCCCTCCCCTAGATGGCAGGATATCCACTACATGTTAATTATGTTAAAATACTTGACAGATCGAATATATGTATACACATTTCCACACTTATCATTGTTGTGCAAAAAAAATTGTATCTACACGAAAGACATATCAGATAAAGGAAACACAATGTAAGCAAACATCAATCGAGAGTATGAGAATGTTATGTTGTGGTCCACATTTCATATCCCTCTCTCTGGGTGTATATGGCTTCCTTCAGTGAACAATTGGAACTGGTTTGAAACATTTCATTGTTGAAGAGAGCCATGTCCATCAAAATTGATTGTCATATAGTATTGTTGTTGCCTTATATAATGATCTCCTGGTTCTGCTCATTTCACTCAGCATCAGTTCATGCAAGTCTCTCCAGGCCTTTCTGAAATCGTCCTGCTGGTCGTTTCTTACAGAACAATAATATTCCATAACATTCATATACCATAATTTATTCAGCCATTCTCCAATTGAAGGGCATCTATTCAGTTTCCAGTTTCTTGCCACTACAAAAAGGGCTGCCACAAACATTCTTGCACATGTGGGGCCCTTTCCTTCCTTTATGATTTCTTTGGGATATAAGCCCAATAGAAATGCTGCTGCGTCAAAGGGTATCCACAGTTTGATAACTTTTTGAGCATAGCTCCAAATTGCTCTCCAGAATGGCTGGATTCATTCACAGCTCCACCAAAAATGCATCAGTGTCCCAGCCCTCCCACATCCCCTCCAACATTCATCATTAACTTTTCCTGTCATTTTAGCCAATCTGACAAGTGTGTAGTGGTACCTCATCACCTGAGATGGATTCAAGGATTGTTTATATTACTGTCCTGCAGCTTTCTGAGCACCACAGTATCAATAAGCTTTAGGCATCTTTGTGTTAGACCCAGGTCTAGGCTTTCATTTTACAGGCTCCAGCTCATAGCTGTGTGCTATTGATACTGATATTTGTGACTTTTCCTTACTTTTATATAGTATAAACCTTCTGTGTACTGCAGGCCAGACTTTTCTAGGTAGATGCCTTTATTAGTAACCTAAGGTTTCGGGCTACTTGCCTACTTGGCTTTACCTTTCAAAATTCAGAATTTATCAAAATTCAATTCTCCTTGTAATCTTTTCCTTAAAAAAAATTGCCATGTATATGTTTTAAAACATAAAAAGTTTTAATGAAAAAAACTAATTTTGAGTAGGAAAGAAAATGTATTAGTTGTGTATGTTTAAACATTTATTTTTAAAAAATTTCCAGTTCAGAATTTTCTTCCTTCCTCTGGCCCTATCCCACTTATTGAGAAGAAAAGAAATTTGACATTAGATATGCTTGATTCAGAACATTTCCATGTTAGTTTGGTATTTAAAAAAAAAAAGGCAAGAAAATGAAAAAAATTATGCTTCATTCTGCATTTAGACTCCATCAGTTCTCTCTCTGGAAGAAGATAATATTTTTTTTTGAAGATAATATTTTTTATCATATATCTTTTGGACTTGTCTTCATCAGAGTACCTAAATCTTTCATAATTGATCATCATTACAGTATTGCTGTTACTATGTATGGTGTTCTCCTGGTTCTTATTATTTCATTTTATATCAGTTTGCATAAGTTTTTAAATTTTTTTTAAAAGCATTAAAAACATGTTTTTAAAAGGTATTGTTATTCCTTATAGCACAAAGTATTTTATCACAACTTGCTCAGATATTCTCTATTTAATGGACATCTACCAATTTCAATTTTTTGCCACCACGAAAAGAGCTGTTATAAATATTTTTGCACAGTTAGGTCTCTCTTTCACTTTTCCTTTGATCTTTTTGGAATATAGATCTAGTAGTGATATTTATGGATCTAAAGATTTTTATAGCTGTTTGACTATTCATACATAGCTTTGATTTCTTCTGAAAATTGCCAGTTCATGTCTTGTGTCCATTTATTATTTTGGGGGAATGACTTATATTTTTATACATTTGACTCAATTTCCTATATATTTGAGGAATAAGACCTTTATCAAGAAACTTGGTATAAAAATTTTTTGCTTAGTTTTTTTCTGCTTTCCTTCTAAACTTAGCTGCATTAATTTTGTTTATGAAAAAACTTTTAAATGTAATGTAATTAGAATTACCCATTTTATATCCCTTAGTCCTCTCTTTCTTGTGTGGTCATAAATTATTCCCTTATCCATTCATCTGACAGGTAAAAAATTTCATGCTCCCCTAATTTGCTTTATAATATCACTTTATATTTATATAGTAATATCTTTGCCCTATTATAAATGTTTGTGTTCCCTTTTTAGACTTTTCTTAACTATTTCCTAACACAAAAAGGTTGAAATAAACATTTTCTATTTGGTTTCCGGTGTTTAGTATTTTGTTATTCTGGGTTGTGAGAAATTGAGTAAATACACTCAACCTACGATAACTCTGCAGTCTTTTTATGTAGACATGAGAGATAAAATTGAATTTATCATCATGTAATAACACAAAGACACTGGGTTATTTCATATTGCATCAGTCTCTTGACATTCTTACTGACAATCACCTAATAATGGGCCTTATTATTTTATTTGGACTTATGCATTGTTGTCTTTATTGATTTTTTGGTATTATGTTTTCCTTGTGTTTCTTGATGATTTCTTTTTGTTTTCCCCTGAGACAGTTGGGGTTAAGTGACTTGCCCAAAGTCACACAGCTAGGAAGTATTAGATGTCTGAGGCCAGATTTGAACTCAGGTCCTCTTGACTTCAAGGCTGGTGCTGTATCCACTGTGCCACCTAGCTGCCCCTCTTAATCATTTCTTGACATGGTATTTTTTTAATTGGGCTTTTTCCTCTCCTTCCTGACTCTTTAATTAAAGTCTGCTCCATAATTTGCCTTGATATTACTTAGCTTTCCCCTACCCAAAGATCGCTCCCTTTGCTTCTCCATCTGTCCATCCCTTCCCCCTTATTTCTTTATAGATTTTAGAGGGTGCTATACTCTTCATGGTATATATATAGTGTTGCCTTATTGAACCCATTCCTGATGTGAATATGTGTTCAGAAGTATGAGCCCTCCTCCCCCCTCCAAAGCCTCTGTCTATTCCTCCTCTGCACCTCATTTGTATAACATGATTACTATTTTTACCTCACATCTGCCAATCTTTCGAGCTATCCTATTGATATGAATCTTAAATAGCATACATTTCCTATGTAAACAATTTATCCATATTTAAAAGTCTGTCCATGTTGAGTTCCTTAAAATTGATCTTTGATATTGGCTTTTATATGTTAAATTTTTTGTTAAGTTTGAGTTTGGCTGATAAAATGCCCTGAAAATCTGCAAGTTCATAAAAGGCCTTTTTTTTTTTTTTTTTTTTTTTTCTCATTCAGAATTATAGATACACTGGATATGATATTTTTGGCTTCAGGCCGAGGTTTTTTCTTTTGATTGTTGGTAGATATGATTCCAGGACCTGCAGTCCTTTATTGTAATTGCTGATAAGTCTTGTACAGTATAGCTCCAGCATATTTGAATTGTTTTTTTCTTCTTACTTGCAACCTTTTTTCTTTGATTTGGAAATTTCAAAATTTGACAATAATATTCCTGCTATTTTCCACAAATGATCTTGTTGGAGTGGTGATTGGTAGATTTTTTTTTTTTTTCTTTTTGTACTTTCCCCTCATGTTCTATTACTCCAGGACAATTTTCTTGGATTATTTCCTGCATTATTGTGTTGAGGTTCTCTTTTTGTTCACAAATTTCAGGCAATCCAATTATTATGTTTTCTTTTTTTGATCTATTCTTCAGATCTGTAATTTTTCTTATAAGATGTTTCACATTCTATTTTCTCATTCTTTATAACCTGTTTTGTTATTTGTCTTTCATAGCTTCACTGGCTTCCCCTTGCCCAATTTATTGTCTTCTGGGAACATGATAAAGTTATGTAGTATCTACATTTTCTCTTTTGAACAGTGAGGGACTTGTGCTTGATGACCTGCAAAGTTCCAGCCAGCTCAGATTTTGTCCTATATTAAGTATCAAATCGCTGAACTTCTGGTACTGTTCCTGACTGAAGGTCTTTATTGCTTCTAAATAGTATTTGAATCCTCTCTTTGTAACATGATTACATGTATAAACCTGGTGATTTGTAATAAAAATGTAAATTATGCTAGCCTTATTCTAATACAATCTTTAGTCCCTGATATTGTGATTGCATCAAGATAGTAATTTTATTTCTATCCCAAAGTTTGGCATACATCCAACTGTTTAAAGGTATTTTAACCAGAATTATTTTACAAAAACTTTATTGTTATATAGTCTCACCAAACTTCACCCTAATTTTTTAATATCATCTAATTGATCATATGTAACATTGTTTCTTTTAAGCTATTTACTATGTTGTTTCCTGGGGTAAGGTAAGTGAAAATGGTTGCCTGATATCTTGTTTGGCACAGACTATCTCTCAAGATTCTCTGTATTGGAACAAGTACTAATGCTGTGGGGAAATTTTGCAACAGTAAGTATATGAAAACTGAAGAAAGATGTTATAAAGTAAGCAAGTATATAGTCTGTTTACTGAGGTAGGTCAGACAAGGATATAATCAGCAATAGAACCTCAACAGTATTTAAGGGAGTAGTCACAATCATAAATCTAGGATCAACAAAAGTGAAGTAAACAGCACCACAAAGGATCATTAGCCTTTGAGAAAGTAACTGGGTATAGTGTAAAGTATTTGGATTTGGAATCCAAGGAGCAATCTCAGTTTGAAACTCATCTCTCCTACTTTTTACACATATGACCTCTGGTCTCAGGCAAAACTACTTATTTCTAGTTCTCAATTGCCTCATCTATAAAAGGAGGGAACTGAATCAGATGATCCTTCAAATCTCTCAATTTGCAATTCTGTAAACAAGATTGGAGTGTGAATTTACATTTTTTTTTCCATTTTCAGTGAATGTACTTTTTAAGAGGAGCTAATCCTGACCCCTCACTTCCAGTTGAGTTGCTGCTGTGGTTATATTCCATACAGTGTCACTGTCTTCTAAATAGAAGGCATCTTTGACAAAATAATTTGCAGTGAAAACTGATAGTCCCCTATACTTATGTTTCATCTAATATCTTTTTTTTTTTTTTCAGAGTTAGTTAACTCTTAGAGGAGGAAGCATCCTTGTAGTTATTACAATTAAAAAAAAATACGTGAAGAGATAAACAGAAATAAAAAAGGAAGTAATTGATAAGAGGAACCCAAAGAATTTCTCTGTAAAATGTCAACATCTAAATTGTTTATCCAGCCTTTTGTTTCTGTGATTCCTGTGAAATAAATAAAAAGAAATGATAATGGTGAAAGTTAATTCAGTAATAAGTTTCTAAAGGAAGAGTTTGGAAATATTTCTCTTGGTGTTATTTTGTAATATAACTTCTATGTTATATTCTTGTAATGTATAACTTGAAAATGGTATAAACAAGTATGCATTATATCCATTCCCATCAGTTGTGGTTTAAAATACCAATACTCTTGAAATTGTACAGAGTTTAAAACAAATTTAAACCTTCCTATATAGTTTTTAATCTGATTTGTATCTGATCTGTTTCAGGGTTTTGTCTAGTAAATTTTGCCATTTATCTCCATTGACAAAAGAATCAAGATTTTCTCAGGGGAAAGAAAATCTACAAAATGAGATAGATGTATGATAAGACTTGTGAGAACCATGATAGCCTCTGTTTAATTAACCTTTATCTGTTTTTGCAGAAGAGGAAATAAAATCGAAAGATGAGAAGGTGAAAGTGGAGGAACCAGCAAAAGAGTCTGTAAATCTTCCTGTACCTATCACTCTGGAAGAGAATCCTGTGAAAACTGAGAAACTAGAAGAAAAGGAACTTGTGAAAACACCAGTCATAGTGAAGTTAGAGAAATCTTCACTAGAGAGTGAGGAGAAAAAGATCCCCAAAGAGGAAAGTGATTCCTTCAAGGAGAATGTTAAACCTATTAAAGTAGAAGTAAAGGAATGCAAAGTGGACCCAAAAGATGTTAAAAGTAGCACAGAGAAAATGATTATTCATGAACCTGAGCGATTAGAGATTGGCATTAAGCCTGTTCCAGAAAGTATGGAGAAATCATCTGAAGAAACTGAAAAATTAAAAAATGACCAGCAAGCAAAGATACCCTTGAAAAAACGTGAAATTAAATTGACTGATGATTTTGACAGCCCAGTTAAGGGACCTTTGTGTAAATCAGTGACTCCAACAAAAGATGCATTGAAAGAGGAGGTGAAACCTGAGGAGGAGATTTGTAAGCGAATTCCTACAATCACTGCTTTGTGTCCTGAGGGGAAACAACTAGTCAATGGAGAAGTTAGTGGTGAAAAAAATACTGCAAGGACTAAGACAGAGCAACTGGAAACCAAGCTCTACAGTTTAAAGGAAGGGGGTAGTCATCCATCCAAGGAGAAAAATGGCCTGGTGGTAGACAGTGGGGCAGAATCCTTGATGGCTCTAAATAAGAGCATGAAAGCAAGTGAATCTGGGAAAGATGCAGAAGGTCCTACTCAGAGAGATCAAGGACTGGAAGAACCTGAACTTCCAGAAACAGAAAAAACTCTTGAGGACACTTCAGAGATAGCAGACGATCTTTCAATGAAAACAGCTTTTTCTGCCACTGAAGCCTGTGCCAAGAAAGTTGAGGAGAAGTCCTCAGCCAAAAATAAGAAGGACAAACGGCCTCCACTCCTAGAATGTCTAGAAAAGTTAGAGAAGTCCAAGAAGACTATTCTTGGGAAGGATACATCAAAACTGAGTCCCATACCTGAAGAGATTGCAAAGAGCATTGTAGATCCAGAGAAGACACCATGCTCTCCAGAGGCGACGGAGATCTCCCTACCTTCTGTAACTCTTGATTGCCCAGAGAAGACAGTCTCTGAAAAGGATGGGTTAGATAACAAAAATACAAAACCCAGTAATGACGGCCTTCCCCTGGAGAAAACGGACCATGAGGTCCTCAAGGAAGAAGTAGAACTTGTCAAGACTGGAGTTGATATATTAGACAGTAGCCAATCATCTAAAATAGAAGACCCTTCAGAGACCAAGAAGGGTTCCACTATACAGAAAAGTAAATTTAAATACAAATTGGTTCCTGAGGAAGAAACCACTGCAACAGAAAATAAGGAAATAACATCTGAAAGGCAGAAAGAAGGCATCAAATTAACAATCAGGATCTCTAGCAGAAAGAAAAAGCCAAATTCTCCTCCAAAGGTTTTGGATACGGAAGTGAAGGAAGAGACAGGAAAGGAAGAAGAGAAAATAACTCCTGCTCGAACTTTAAGAAGGTCGCCAAGAATATCTAGACCCACAGCAAAAGTGGCTGAGATAAGAGATCAAAAGGCTGATAAAAAACGGGAGGAGGAAGAGAAAGCAGAAGACTCAGCATCTGTCCAAAAACAGGACAAAAGGGAGAATTTAAGGAAGTCTGACAAGGATGCTAATTCTAAAGGCAACAAGGTAAAACTATACTCAATATTTTGACTCCAAGAAAAGATTTCATTTTTAGTTAGAAATGTTTGAATCTGTGTGTCTCCAGTACTTTGCCTTGGATTGATGGTGATACTTTAAAATGAAGACATTCAACTAGTTTTGTTCTAAATCCTTTAATTTTGTGGATGTGGTAACTAACTTGGATGTTTTTCTTAGGCATCCTCAGAACAATACCAGGTCTCAGGTCATTTAAAATTTGATTCATTTTTAAATGGGATTTTCATTTACTCTTAAAGCCAGAATTTTTCCCAGCTTGTGGTTCAGTGACTTAAAATGCTAATTAGTATAAAATAAATAGTTTGCATAGGCTCCCTCAAAGTTTGTTATTAATAGAATTTAATAGCTTACTTGAAAGTATTGTTTTTTATTTTATAAAATTTTTTCCTCATTTTTATCCACACTCATCCTATTTATAATGTGGTAAAAAAGACTTTTTTTCATTGTCTTTCTTTTGTTGCATTGACTCACAAAACATGTTTGTTTTTATTTCTGTTAGAATCCTTTGCAGTATGCTGGATCTGCAGTGTAAAATATGTAATATGATAGTAATATAAAAATTATAGAATGTATGTATCAAATTGACTTTTGTTTTCTGTTCTGTACATGAACAGAATTTTATAATTTCTTTAAATGTTATGAACTTTGTCATATGATGATTGGCTAGAGGAATTGGAGGTAATTTGTCTAGAGAAAAAGCCTTAGGAGGAATATAATCGCTGTCTTTAAATATTTAAATTGGCAGTCTTGTAGAAATGGGATAGACTCCAGAAAGCAGAAATAGGTTGGAATCTAGATATTATAAATTACTCAGATAAATTTTAGCTTCATCGTGGATAGAACACCAGCCCTGAAGTCAGGAGGACCTGAGTTCAAATCTGGTCTCAGACATTTAACATTCCCTAGCTGTGTAACCCTGGGCAAGTCACTTAACCCCAATTGCCTCAGCAAAAAGCAAAAAAAAAAAAAAAAAAAAAAAAGCTTCCTCTAAGGAGGAATTTTCTTTTTTTCTTTTTTTTACTTTTTCCCCCCTTCTCCCTACCCCTCCCCTAGATGGCAGGATATCCACTACATGTTAATTATGTTAAAATACTTGACAAATCAAATATGTATACATATTTCTACACTTATCATTGTTGTGCAAGAAAAATCATATCTACAAGAAAGAAAAATCAGATAAAGGAAACACAATGCAAGCAAACATCAGTCGAGAGTATGAGAATGTTATGTTGTGGTCCACATTTCACATCCCTCTCTCTGGGTATATATGGTTTTCTTCAGTGAACAATTGGAAGTGGTTTGAAACATTTCATTGTTGAAGAGAGCCATGTCCATCAGAATTGATCATCATTGTTGTTGCCATATATAATGATCTCCTGGTTCTGCTCATTTCACTCAGCATCAGTTCATGCAAGTCTCTCCAGGCCTCTCTGAAATCGTCCTACTGGTCTTTTCTTAAAGAACAATAATATTCCATAATATTCATATGCCATAATTTATTCAGCCATTCTCCAATTGATGGGCATCCATTCAGTTTCCAGTTTCTAGCCACTACAAAAAGGGCTGCCACAAACATTCTTGCACATGTGGGGGCCCTTTACTTCCTTTATTATTTCTTTGGGATATAGGCCCAATAGAAACACTGCTGGCTCAAAGCGTATGCACAATTTGATAACTTTTTGAGCATAGTTCCAAATTGCTCTCCAGAATGGCTAGATCTGTTCAGAGTTCCACCAACAATGTATCAGTGTCCCAGTTTTCCCACATCCCCTCCAACATTTGTCATTGTCTTTTCCTGTCATCTCAGCCAATCTTACAGGTGTATAGTGGTACCTCAGGGTTGTTTTAATTTGCATTTCTCTGATCAATAGTGATTTGGAGCACCTTTTCATATGATTATAAATAGTTTTGATTTCATCATCTGAAAATTGTTCATATTCTTTGACCATTTATCGATTGGAGAATGGCTTGAATTCTTATAAATATGAGACAATTCTCTAGTTTAGAGATGAGACCTTTATCAGAACCCTTAAATGTAAAGATGATTTCCCAATTTATTGCTTCCCTCCTAATCTTGACTGCATTGGTTTTGTTTGTACAAAAACTTTTTAACTTAATATAGTCAAAGTTATCTATCTGGTGTTCAATTAAGAGTTCCAGTTCTTCTTTGGACATAAATTTATTCCATCTTAAGGAGGAATTTTCTATTCAATTAAATAAATATTTGTTAAGCACTTAATATGTGCAAAATGCTGATTGCCCCAGTTTTCCTTTCTTAAGAATCAATTCCCTATGATCATAATCATTCAAGGAGATTAGTATTTTGGTATTCTCTGAAGGGCATTCGTGCCTCAGACAGAGTAGGAATTGATGATGTCTGTAGTCCCATGAAGCTCTGTAATTCTACAATTTACTCTGATTTACTTAGATTTTTAAAATTCCCTTTAATTTCTAATACAGAATGTTTTTATGCCAGCAGTTTGCAAGATCCTGTGATCGATAGTGTTATAAGATAAATACATTTCCACTTTTTATCTCATTCTAGATGAAATCCAAGAACAAAGTCCGGTGGACTGGTTCTCGAACCCGTGGTCGATGGAAATATTCTAGCAATGATGAAAGTGAAGAATCTGAGAGTGAAAAATCATCTGCAGAGTCGGAGGAGGAAGAAGAAAAAGAAACTGAGGAAACTGTGCCAGCAGATGATGATGAACCGTGCAAGAAATGTGGCCTTCCCAATCATCCTGAACTAGTATGTCCCTGCTATACATTCATCTTATTCAAATATATGAATTACAGCAGCTGTCACTGAGCATCCTAATTGTAGCATATGAATAAGAGGTTTCTTACTTTTCTGTCTTGTGTAATCTTTGTTCCAAATGGTTTAAGAAGTTATACAAAGAACTTTGAGGGCAGCTAGGTGATGCAGTGGATAGAGCACCAGCCCTGAAGTCTGGAGGACCTGAGTTCAAATGTGACCTCAGACATATAGCACTTCCTAGCTGTGTGACCCTGGTCAAGTCACTTAACCTCAATTGCCTCAGGGGGAAAAAAGAACATTTAAACAATGACTATTAAATTCTATCCCATTTGAAGTGAGAAAACCATTGAAGGGAATAAGATGTCACCCTGTGAGCCATTGTCTCCTCTAATCCTTAGAACAGCCCTGTGAGGGAAATAGGACAGTGATTATCAACTAATTTCCAAGCTTCGGTTTTCTCTTTTGTTTAATAAAGGGATTCAACTAGACAAATAATCTTTCAAGTTTCCTTCTGGTCTAAAAATCCTAAGATCCTGTTTTCCCTATTTTACAAATGCAGAAGCCAAAGTTCAGGAAATTTAGGTGACTTTCAGTCACTTAGATAGTAACAGAGCCAGCAGGAGAATTCTAGTCTAAGGAATCTTAATCCAATAGTCTGGCTTTTTTTTTTTTTTTTTTTTTTTTAAGTGGACTAGTATATATCGAAGTTACTGGGATTAAGAATGAAAAGGGATTTTTTGAATACATTCATGAAATGATGATGCCTATGGTCACCATCCTAAAAGTTCTTTAATAATAGTAGCATTTCTGGTGTATGTAAACCATGTTTGAAGACTTGATTGAATCTCAGAAGGATATTCATTCTTGTAGTTTTAAAATAAGTAGCCAAAATAGGCAAAAATAAAACAGAGCCAATAATATGAATAGTGGTTGATTTCCCATTTTTGTTCCCTGTGTTTTCTACTTATATAGCCCTTTTTTGCAGTTAGCTCACTTTTTTTAAAAGTGAATATCTCAGGTCAGGAGATCTAGAAACTAATGTCTGATTTGTCTTCCATAAAAGACATATTCTGAAGTATATAGTGAAGACTTCCTGTTGTATTTGAAGGAGAGAGAATCATACAATTTGTCCAGAGTGTAGAAAACCTGGACAGTAATAAGATGAGATAAGACTAGTTAAGGTAAGGTGGTGCCAGCTTGTCAAGAGATTCTCAAACTCCAAGAAGTTTGAGTTTATTTGCTGTAAAATACTGATGGATTTTGAAAAAAGAATGATGTAACCAGATTTCTAAAGCTCTAACAATAAGGAAAAATTAGGTAAGAAAAAAAGAGGAGGCAAGAAAATCTGTTCTGTGACTGTTACTATTTGTCCATGTGGAAAGCATGAGGATGTGTGTTAGAGCAATTAGAATACAAAGAAAAGAGGGCCATGACGAGCTAACCATTATGTTCCATTGCATCCTAATGAATATTCTTGAAGATTGTAAACACCATCGAAGATACTGCTATTATAAAGCAAGATATTCCAGGATAAAATTGTGTCCCATTCACAATATAAGCAGTGCATTGTTAGGGAACCACGAGATTTTTTATTTATGTTCTCAAATGTAGATTCTTGGGATGCTTTCTTCTAGGTTCAACTTGAAATCTTTATTTCAGTGACAAGAAGTTAAGTTTTGTAAGAGCAGCATGATTGGTAATAAACTTGTTATGATAAGCTTGTACCATGTTTGGGAAATGAATACGAAAGTGGATTCTAGCATCTTTTATCCAAAGTCTGGTCAATGATGTTTAAAGCTGATAGTACCCTTATCCCTGGCTTCTTCTGGCAAGTGTTTAATTTACTTGCAGGGGAGTAGCCCTGAAAATAGAATCCATAAATTGCTTATACTGAACAGATGGTTGTTGATTTATTAAGTTTTAAATGCTCACTATATTTTAGGAGTATATATTATTCTTCCTGAAGAATAAAAGCCTTGCTCCTTGTATAGAGTGCTTGGAACCCCACTCTCTTTTTCTCTACATTAGTAACAAAGACGGAGAAATGTTTACAAAACAAAATGTTACAAAACAGTAATAGACATTTTAAATATAATAAAAACAATTTTAAGGTAACAATATAAAATGATTTGTTATCCTGAAATTGTATTAAAAATGCATTGAAGCTGTGTGTGTGTGTGTGTGTGTGTGAGAGAGAGAGAGAGAGAGAGAGAGAGAGAGAGAGAGAGAGAGAGAG
>JAJPUD010001621.1:119082-162579 GCA_023553655.1 Myrmecobius fasciatus | reverse complement strand
AGAGAGAGAGAGAGAGAGAGAGAGAGAGAGAGAGAGAGAGAGAGAGATTGAGAGACACAGAAAGAAAATGAGGAAATTTGGAATCAGAGAGCCTGGATTCCACTTTTGTCTCCAGAGTTTACTCTTTGATCTTTGGCAAGGCATAGAACTTTCCTGGATACAAGTTTCCTTGGGTATAAAATTATGTTGCATTAGACTCCCCTTCCATTGCTTAGGAATATTTTGTAATTACTTCCTTTGTCACTGGTGCTAATAGGATAAAGACAGCAAAAGTAATAGTCCTTTATCACAAGGAACTTGTATTCTAGTGAGATTTGTTAAATTCATGGTGCTACCAATATAATTAGAATTAAATATATTAACAATTTTAAACTGAAATTTGTGTTGTGATAGTGTTGTTTGTTATAAGATTTAATCTGTGTATCTAGTAGTAAAATGGAGTCACCACAGATTGAATGTGAATTTTACTAAAAAAGGTTATGTATGATTTATATTTTACTATTAAAAGCACTTTCACATACATAGCATATTATGTAATACAGTCATCATAATCTGTTAGATAGTCAAAGTATTATTCTTAGATAAAAATCATACAACTACTCCAATCCTCAGTTCTACAGATGGATAAGCTGAGGCTCAGGAATATGTAAGCAATCTGAATTTAATTCATAAAACATTTAGTACCTCCTGTGAGGAAACCACTACTATACACTGGAGATAGAAAATGAAAAACAGTACTCATCCTAAAAGGGGGTTATCAGCCATTTGAGATGTGACATGTCTATAAATAATTTTGCTATGAGAATCAAAGGGTATTTCTGAGAAAAATTTGAAGAATCCAATAATTGTTGCAAAATTTACCAGTTCATAAATTTAGGAAGTCTTTCCCATGGTCAGTACTTAGTAGAGAAACTTCAGAATGTTGATCTAATTTTGCACCAAGATAAATAAATTACAAAGTAAATGAAATTGAAGCCTTTAGTGCTCATTAGAGATTGATCATTACTTGCCTCCGGTGAGTACTTTCTTGCAGGTTTGTACTACATTGATGATTCCAACTTCCCCTTAAAAAGATATCAGTAAATTGAGAGAACATCTCTAGGACACACATTGAATGAAGGGGCTAGTAAATGGTAGAAGTAAGACTAGAAACTCAGTCTTCTTTTTCTCAGTCAGTGCTCTCAGTTAAACCACATAGCCTTACAATCAGTTACAACTTGGAACACATTTTAGTACAAAACAATGTGGTAAATAGTACTTAGAGTCCCAGATCCATATTTCACTATAGTCTATGATGGTGCAAATCAGCTGAATTGTCAACTACACATCTCAAAAACCATTGTAGTCTGCAGTGGAAAGCATTTGATACCGCACAATATATCCAGTCCGAAAAATGGAGATGCTACTTTTACTGCTCATCTCAGGTCTAGAGTGATGAAATCCTATGCAAAACTTAAAGCACTGTATAAATGTGAGCTACGATTAATGAACATTAATTAAATCAGTACTCTGGAAGCATAGGGTTTTTTTGTAGTGTGTGACTTTTTAAAATTATTATTAAAGCTTTTTATTTGTAAAACATATGCATGGGTAACTTTTCATCATTGACCCTTGTAAAAGCTTTCTGTTACAAATTTTTCCCTCCTTCACCTCACCCCCACCCCTAGATTGCAAGAAGTCTAATATATGTTAATTATGTTACAATACCTGATAAATTGAATATATGTATACATATTTATACAGTTATCTTGCTGTGCAAGAAAAATCGAATCTACAAGGAAAAAAAACCTGAGAAGGAAAACAAAATGCAAACAAACATCAATAGAGAGTATGAAAATGCTATGTTGTGGTCCACACTCAGATCCCACAGGCCTCTCCCTGGATGTATATTGCTTTTTTTATTATTAAACAATTGGAATTGGCTTCCAACATATCATTGTTGAAGAGAATCATGTCCATCAGAATCAATCATCATATAATCTTGTTGCTATGTATCTCCTGGTTCTACCCATTTCACTTAGCATCAGTTCTTGTAAGGCTCATCAGGTCTCTCTGAAATCATCCTGCTGGTCATTTCTCAGAGAACAATAATATTCCATGATATTCATAATTTATTCAGCCATTCTCCAATTGATGGGTATCCATTCAGTTGGAAGCATAGGTTGTGAGAGGGATTTGGAGGAGGATAAAGAAGAGACTGTCCTATACTTGTAGGACATGAGAATTGGCTTAATTATAATATGGTAATATGGTATTTTGTAAACTGTAGCACTGTATAGATAGGAGCTTTATAGCCTACCTGAGGTTTGAGGAAAAATAAAGATTCTGAAAGACTTTGAAAGAGTATGAAGATAGAGGACTAATAAACTATTTCCGTTGAAGCCTTTGTCCTATCACTAACTTGTTCCATAATGCTGGGCAAGTCATTTTTTTTTTCTATTAAAGTCTCAGATTCATTATATATATTTTAAAAAGGACTTCAGAGAATTCAAATAGGTAGTCTCCATGATTTTTTTCTTTGCTAAAAATGGAGTAATTTTATCTTTTCTATAAAATTAGGGTAATCTTAATTTTTTTTATTTCCAGATTCTTTTGTGTGACTCATGTGACAGTGGATACCATACAGCTTGCCTTCGACCACCTTTGATGATAATTCCTGATGGAGAGTGGTTTTGTCCCCCTTGCCAACATGTATGGATGACCATTGTTTTTTGCTTATTATGTTATCAGTTTTTTATATATGTAAATTAATAATACTGTGTGTGTGTGTGTGTGTGTGTGTTTGTGTGTGTGTGTCTCATTCTGTAAACACTGTGTCTTGTACAGATTTCTGTACTTAGAAAAACTGGCAAATTATCAAAAATTATAATATCCCTTAAAAAAACTATGGTTTCTGAAGTATCCCTCTTACTCCTCCTGCCCCATTTTTCTTCTTTTCTATATAACTCTTTAATTTTGGCTTTCTTTTGATTTGTATTTGTCTCAGATCATTCATACCTATTCCTACTTTAAATTGATGCAAGGAAATATTTTTTATTAGCCTTTTGTTTCATTATTCTTTTGTTTTCTACTTCTATTGTTTACTAACAACTGTAGTGGGTTTTTTTGTTCTAAATTAACTTTTGTTAGGTGTTTAAGTAAATTCCTTTACAATGCTAAAGGGATGAGAAATGGGACTTTGTGTAGAGTCCCTACTATTTTACCTTTCATCAAGTATAATAGACTTTATATACTGGCTTTGTGTTAAAAATAAAAGGACAGCTAGGGGTGCAGTAGATACAGCACCAGCCCTGAAGTCAGGAGGACCTGAGTTCAAATCTGGCCTCAGGTGCATCTTTATCAATTCAGAATGGATCAGTTCTGTTTTA
Source organism: Myrmecobius fasciatus (assembly GCA_023553655.1). NCBI lineage: Eukaryota > Metazoa > Chordata > Mammalia > Dasyuromorphia > Myrmecobiidae > Myrmecobius > Myrmecobius fasciatus. The sequence continues at coordinate 159,211 of JAJPUD010001621.1, read as the reverse complement.
ACTTGGTATCCATAGTTTTCCCATGTATTTAAATTTTTCTTTATCTTCTTTTCTGCACATGTTGGCCAGATACTGCTGTTAGTATGAATCCCTGCCAGCAGTTTATGTGAGAAGTATGTGTTCCTGCACATGTGTTCATTATCATCTCAGTATTTCAGTATCCTTATGTAGCATGCATCCCTTTATTAGCTCCTGTCATAAACATCAATTTAGAAATATAAGGTTGTTTGGCCAAAGTGTTTTCCTCATATAGAAAATTGGTACCTTATCTATTTTTCCTTTACAGAAACTTCTCTGTGAGAAACTAGAGGAGCAATTGCAGGATTTGGATGTTGCCTTGAAAAAAAAGGAGCGTGCCGAACGAAGGTACTAAAGGTTGTATAAGGGTGTTCACATTGATTATCCTGCACATGTTCAAATCAAGCAGTCAAATGTTTATTGAAGTGCCATTATATATCCAACAGTGTGGATGGTAAAGGAGAATATAAATTTTACTTCACTTTAATGGTTTTGAAGGAGTTACTCTTCTGGTTTAAGGATGAATAAATGAATGAATATATAGATAATCTCCAGATCTCCTAAAATAATATTTTTTGAAAAATGAAATTATAACCAAATAATAGTTTTACTCTGATGCCACATGGTTACATAGAAGTGGCTGTTAGTTGTCCAGTGACTATGATGGAACATATGACTATGAAGGCATGTTTTGCCAGACTGAAAAAGTGTCAGATCCAGTTTTGACAATGGACTGTTTCTAAAAATGGACAGAGAAGCATATCACCAGTAGATTTATCACTTGGTGAGGAACTCTTTGTGTAGGGCAACCCATGAAACAGAGAAAAGTAGAAAATTGGTCACTGTCCTGCTTGTACTTCTTCAGTGATGGTAGCAAAACATTAGAAAACAGGACGAAGGATATTAAGAACTACAGTCTTTAGAGTATCAATAGGCTTCACTGTTCTCATTAAGGTCAAGTGACCATTTTACAGTCATAATATAAGAACAGGGATTCTCAACCTTCATAGTGTCATGAAACTCTTTGGCAGTCAGTCTGGTGAAGCCTCTTTATCCTTTTTCAAAATGTTTTTGAAAAATATACAATAAAGTAAATAGGACCAAAGAAAACCAATTACATTGAAATAGAACTCCTACACCAGATGAACATAATCATACCAATTTTGATATATGCTCAACAAAACCAAAATATAAAATGGAAGGACACTTGCAACTTCTCTTTAGAAAGGCAAAGAAGGAGCTAAAAGTAATTTTTAGAGTATGTATCCAAAGTCAGCAAGAAACACAACTTTATTGAGTGTTTTGTCCTTTCATATTACAGTGTTCATGAAAAGTATTTTCAGTCAAACCAGCATGCAAATAGTTACAGTTTATGGGCCAATATCTGTTGCAGTGGATGAAGAAATTGAGAAATTATACAAAGAACTTTATAAGTGCCTCCAAAATTAAATTAACATATAATATGATGCTTCATGACTTCAATGTGAAGGTGGGTATAGGTAAGGACAGCCAAAACTGTAATGGAAAATTTGATCAAGGAGTTATGAATGAGAAAGAGAAGACGACCTATAAACTTATAGCTATAAGCTCCTCTTTGTGCAGCTGTGAACATTTGAAAATAAATCAGAAGGCACTGGACATGTTGTACAGAAAAGAACATAACAAGAAATGAGTTGTATTTTTACCATCATTACTGATGTGGGAGTCAAAATTTTTTAATCAGCTGTAGATCACTAATTTGTTAAAGATTAAAATTAATACTAAAAATTTGAAAAAAGCTATAGCCTGGTCTTAAGTAGATATATTATTAACAAATATAAATCAACTTTCAAAATGAGAAGACCACAGAACCTAAAAACTTTGTTGGCAAGCATTTGACCTGGAATGGTGGCCAGGGCCAATACTGATTCAACATATAAATTCATGTATAAAATCAAAAGGTGAAGGCTAGTGAAATAATATGAGCCTAATACAACAGTGAGAAATAGTGAGAGGGAAAAACAAATTTAAAGAAAGAAAAAATCCTCTTGAGGATATTGAAAGGTGAAAATGGAAGGAAAACAAGCAGACAAAAAAGGGAAAAGATATGTAAGTATCTTCAGCATCAAAGACAAGGAAGCCACCACATTTGGATTCCAAGATCACAGTCACAGACGCACTTCTAGTGGAAGTGAGATTGAAGAACACTGCTTTGGGGAAAGGTAAACCAAGGAGGCCTTTGCTGGAGATGTCACAGTTGTGATGATACCGAAGGATAGATTCTTGAGCATTCTTAAGGGGGAAGAGACAAATGATAAAGAAACTGAATAGGTAAGAGCTTCTGCCTGCAAAAGAGAAGCTTTAGACATTACAATTAACCCTTCTTCTTCCCCCCCCCCAAAAAAGGACAACTAAGAATATATTAATAACCGACCATTATATCTGTGTTGCTATATATGTAATATTTTGAGAATAATCTACAAGTGTCAGCGATGACTTTGATGAAGGTATTGATGAAAGAACACAGGCAGACTTTCATAGTAACCGTAGACTAAAACAGCATTTGCTTCAATTGCAAGGGAGGGGAAGACACACACCTTAAAAGAGCTCTTCTAACAAAAAAGATAATTATGTTCAACAACCCTTTTGTCATGAATGCCACATTATTTGTGGCATAAAACTGGAATTAACCACTTTCCTGGATCAAGCACAGATTTGCAGTTTGCCTTCCTGCTTCGCTTCATTGCCCCCCTGAAGTTCTCTCTGCCAAGTTATCAGTGATTTCTTAATTGCCAAATCCAGTGGTCTTAGTTCCCATTCTTCTTCACCTTTGTGCATCATGAGATATTGTTGATTAATGTCTCTTCCTGTAAACAGTTATCCTTTCTATATCTCTCCATTGTGGTTTCAATATTATTGCAGATCAGAGCAGGAAACTAAATGGGAATTTTTTTGGACATTGATAGAAGCTGGAGATGATACTTAAAAGCCAACAGATGGCACAGAAAAATTTAGAAACCTAGATAATGCATAAAATTGATGTATAGTATTGCATGATATCAGCATATTTTATCTTTTAATGACATAATAATTAAGATTTCTTCTCTGTTACAAAGGGGAAGGTTATCAAAAAAATTATGCAGATTTCCCAGCTTGCAGGGGTGTCAGGCTTGTAACCCCTGTGGAGTGTGGAAGGGATAAAAGTGTACTTATTGATCTTTGACAACAAGCTTGTCTTCTGGTTCTCTTTTTCCCCTCCACAGAATCATCTTTGCAGACTCATCACATTATACCAGTTTAGAGTGTTATTCCTATAGTTTCTATTCCAGTCTGATTTAGTATGAAATATCTTAATGAGCAATTGGTGATACAGGAATAAGCAGCAGAGATCAAAACTCAACACCACCATTCCCTTTGTCTCTCAACTTTGACATTATCCTCTACTCCTTAGTTTCCTCCAGTTATTCATTAAGCATTTATTAGGCTCCTGCTGTGTTATAGGCTGTGTGCTAATTGCTGAGAATACAAGAACTTTGTTCCACATATATAGTCAGTTGCCAAATCTTGCTATTTTAATAATCAGATATTGCTCATTTGACCCCCTCTTTTTACTCACATAGCTAACACCTTAATTGAAGCCCTCTTCATTTCTCCCTTTGACTCTTGTAAATAGTCTGCTAATTGAGCTCCCTACCCCAATTTTCTTTGTGTTCTTGTGTCAGCTCTAGCTACTACTGCCAAACTAATTTTCATAAACTGCAAATCTAAATATTTCGTGTGCCCTCCCCCCATCAAAACAAAGCAGTGGCACTCTTCAGATTCCTTGTTTAATTTAGGATAAAAATATAAGCTGTATGTAGCTTTTAAAGCTGTTTATAACCGAGTCCCAATGTGTATTTCTAGCTTTGTTATAGATTTATTATTTCTTTTATCTCACCTCATATTTCTCATCTAGCCAAACTGATTTCTCTCTATTCCTTATATCCTGCTCCATCTGTGTGCCTTTGCATTGACTATTTTTCATGCTTGGAATGCTCTTCCTTTCCACTTGTTCCCCAAAGAATCCATAAAATCTTGATCTTCCCTCAGTATATAGCTTATGCATTAACTTCTACATAAAGCCTTTCCCAATTGCCTCAACTTCCCTAGTGTACCCTCTTCCCTCCTATCTTGTATTTATTTTTATTTACTCTCATGGTCTTTTTTTTTTGTTGTTGTTGTTGTTATATATTTATATAAGCACTTACTGTTTCTCTTTGAGAGTAGGGATTAGTTCAGTCTTTTTATTTGTATTCCAGCATAGTGCCTAGTTAATAGTAGTAATTTAACAAATGCTTTTTTAAAAAATAACTTGTATATGATATCTTTTGTTTTTCCATCACCTACACTTCCTACTTTTTTACTTTGCCATCTCCTCTCAGAGAGCTAGACTTTACAATAAATAATTTAGGAAAAAAAAAGCCAAAAAAAGCTTAACACTAACCAGCATGTCAAAATACTTTCACATTATGGGCAATATAATATTCCACACTTAAGCTGCTTCTCTCTCCCCCTCCCCCCATATACATACCTTTTCAAAGAAGTGGGAAGGGTTTCTTATCTTTGAGTCTAAGCTTACTCCCTATAACTTAATATTCAGTTTCATTTGTTATCTTTCCATTTGTATTATTGTTCTCCTTGCTTACATTCTTTTCCTGATTCTAATTATTTTGTATCTGTTCATATAAGGCTTTACATGCTCCTCCAAATTCACTATATTCATCACTTTTTGTAACATTTCTATGTACCACCATATTCATGTACCATAATTTGTTTAGCCATTGCCCAATTGGTGAACATCTTTTTTGTCTGCAGTTCTTTGCTATCACAAAAATTGCTATTATCAGTATTTCAGAGTTTGTTAAAAGTTCTATGAAATCTTTTGAGTCAGAACTCATAGACACTTTAGTCATATTTCTTCACATAATTCAAAATATATTTCTTGAATGACTGTTGTAGTTCTTTCATAGATCCACAAAAATGTGCTTATGTTGTTCCTCTTTTTACATATCCCGTCCAAGACTATTTCCATCTTTGTCTATGGCTTGGTGTGAAGTGAAACCTCAACATTTAATTGATTTGTAGTTCTCTTATGTTAGCATCTTTAGAGCATTCTTTCATATGATATTGTTTATAACTCTTTAAGAACTGCTTATTCATCTTTTGATCACTTCTCTGTTGGGATAGTCCTTGGTCATATATGCTTATGCTGGTTTTCCATATCTTGACTCTAAGACTCTTATCAGAAATTCAGACTCCAAGACCTTTTCCCATTCTAGTGAATCCCTTCTCTTTTTGTTCGTTCATAAGCTTTTTGGCTTCATGTAATTGAAAATGTCTTTACCTTTTGTAATTGCCCTCTGTCCCTGGTTTGGTTAAGAATCGATTCGTTGCTCATATCTCTAAAAGATAGGTGATCTCCTTCTCTTGTGCTTTTTTATTTTTAATTATGATCTGTAATATTCAGGCCATGCATACATTTTTAATTTATTGTGAGATGTGATATAAGGTACTGGTCTAAATCTAATTTCTGTGATACTCTTCATTTCCCTGTATTTTTTTTTTTTTTTTCTAACTGGCAGGTCTTTCCTGAGTAATTTACGTGTTTTTATAAAACACTTACCAAGCAAATAAATTAACAAGCTTAATGTATGCATGTATATGCTTGAGATCGTCTTTAATTAACTTTGATAGTATTGTAATCTTTATTATGTTGGTTCACAATATGTGTTTGCTGATTGATTGAATGGTTGGTTGATTGAAGGATTCCCTGTAGATGGTAAGGTCTCACTCCTTTTATGAGGATGCCATTGTGCTGGTTTCATTGAGCCCTAGAATATTATATAGGATCCTAGATAAGACCAATAATCACTCAAAAGAATTTGACCTTTGCAAACAGGTGTATGTGAATTGCCTATTTATCACACCATAATATGAAGCTATATAAATATGCTATATAAATATTTGTCCATCAGTTCTATATATCTTGGATAAAAGTTTGGAGTAACATTGAGTTGAACTTTTAATTGAATGGCAAGACAACAAGCAGGGTTAAGTTTAGAAAATTGTTACAGTCACAGGTTTGTAGATTTAAGAACTAGAAAGAATAGTTCTGCCCTCTCACTTTACAGATAGTGAAATTAGGACCCAGATAGGTTAAATAACTTGCTTAGGGTAACACAGCTTGTAAGTCTTTGAGGTGGGATTCAAACATTTTAGCCAAACATTGCCCAGAATGCAACAGAAAGATCCATGAATATAAGGCCCAAACATATTATGACACAGTATAATCAAGGACTTAGAAATGAGAAATAGCGTAAAGTGAGAGTATTACACCACGCTTGCTCTATTGGTATCCTCATGATATCATGATAACTCCAGCAAAACCCTTGGCATCTGTGGTCAAATGTGAACTTACTGGAGAACGTGAAGGGACTTGCTTAGTTGAATTATATCATTGAATAGGATACTAAGATCCTTTGGTGAATTGAAATGCAAAGATTTTTTTTTCTTTAATTTTATACAGTAAAAGATCAAATTTTAAAAATATTTATTTCAATTTCATATAATGTTTTTATCATAACTATTTAAATGTTACTTTTGTTGGTATATTTGATTAGGAGGTAATCATAAACCATGTTTGTTTTATATAAGCTAGATGTAAGGAGAAAGAACTATATTGAGATGATTACTGTCCATGTCTTACCAAAGTGAAGATATTTTATTTTACAGTGAAATGAAGAGCACATACATTGTAGCTTGTGGACTTGTTGTCAGGTCCCATTTTTTATCTGGGCATTTTAGAGGTTATTTACTACTGCATAGTTAACATATTTCCCTTATAATATTTAATTGGATCTAGGGAGGAATCATCCATTTATTGTACAAACTTTTAAGAAAAGTTTCTATTGTATGAACCATCTGCAGTGATGAGACTGATCCCATACAGTGAATATCGTTACTTTTGCCTTGGAAGATGGATTTGTTGATAAATCATTTGTTGCTTCTTTAAAGTCAGCGTGCATCACTGGATAGATGGAAAAATTTCATACTGCTAACTTTGCTTTAAATAAGTAGGCTCTGCCAGCAGGGGGAAGCAGAATACATAAAATTTCTCAAGAAGTAATGTTAAGTTACAGGATAGCACACTTAGCTTCAGTTGAAGGAAAAGATTTCTAATAATTAGATTGGTGCAGAAATGAAAATGAGTGACCTCATAAAGTAATGAGTTTCCATCATTAGAGGTCATGGCTTTATAAAAGGAAGGAACACTGGAGATTTTCTAGTCAAATTCTCTCATTTTATATTAGAAAACTAAAGCCAAGTTTGTTAACTGACTAATTCAAATTCATATAGGTCCTTTAGCAAAACTAGGATTTGAACTTAGGTTTTCTGGTTCATCATCATCATCATCATCAATAAATAAGAATATCCAGCATTTGTTAGGTGCTGACTGTGAAAAGCATTTAGGTTAATTACAGCAACTCTAGGAAGTGTGTGTTATTATTATTATTTCCATTTTACACTTAGGAAACTGAGGCTGACAGAAGTTAAGTGAATTGTCCAGGGTTATACAGCTAGTAAGTATCTGGTACGAGTTTGAAAGTCCATTCTTCCTAACTTTAGGTCCAGCATGATATCTATTGTGGCACCTTACTACTTGTAGGTGTTTTAGTACTCCATTTATTATACCACAATGTCTTTTCAAATAGTCTGGTTGATCAATTGTCTGAACAGTTATAAAATTGGCATGTGTAGGAAAAAGTATAATCTTTTTATTCTATATGGATTCAGAAGACAAAATTAAGACAGCTACAATTAACACTGCAGATAAATTAGGATGTAAGATAGCAGAATCAAGTATTAATCCTAGGGAAATATCCACATTAATTGAAACAGTCAGGCATAGTACCTAGAAAGTCATCTTTATAGTCAAGAAGACCTGAAGTCACTCATGTCTTTCAAATGAGAGGGGGAAAAAATCAAATAGTAATCTTGGGCAGTCATTAGATTGTGGTGTTTTTAATTTGATCTAAATCTTAAACTTATGCTTAAACTTCAACTTTAAGCATAAAGTTAGTAGTTTTTGTATTGGTAGTTTTTTTTATAACATATTTTTTACAAAGCTTTTTAAAGTAATTTTGTTTTGCTTCCTTTTACTCTTTAAGGAAAGAGCGATTGGTATATGTGGGTATCAGTATTGAAAACATCATCCCTCCACAGGTAAGATGACATACTTCTAATGTAAATTTAAAATACTGATAATTTTCCTGGAATCTACTCGGAATGTAGTATGAAAGGTTTTTTGACAGTAAAGAATGTTGTTTTCTCTCTTTTTTTAAAAAAAAAAAATTTATCTTTATTTATTTATTTATTTTTAGGACCAAAATTTCAGCACTTGATGGTCATCATTGAAATAAAATAAGAACTTTACATGCCAAAAACTGTGTAAAACTGATGTTAAGTCATTAGTGACATGTTGGGTCTTGTCTATCTATTTATCTTTTATTTATGGGGGGTTTGGCTGAGGCAGTTGGAATTAAGTGACTTGCCTAGGTTCACACAGCCAGGAAGTGTTAAGTATTTGAGGCTAGATTTGAACTTGGATCTTCCTGACTTCAGGACTGGTACTCTATCCACTATACCAATTAGCTGCCCCTGTGTTGGATTTTAAACTTTATTGGTTAATTGTTTTTTCACCAAATCAAAGGTCTTTCCCAGAAAATTACATCATAATGAGGATTCTAAATAAGGTCAACTTGGGGAAAAAACAATTAATTGTGTGTGTGTGTATGTGTGTGTAAACACATATTCTTTTCATTTGGTTAATTTACATGTTACTTCATTTATATGTTTGGGTTTCCTTCTTTCCTCATCTCTGCTTAGCTTCCCTGAAAATCCCAGCTAAAATGCTACCTTATTAAAGAAAAAATTTCTTGATCACTTCTAAAATTAATTTATCTATTTCCAATTTATGCAGCATATAGCTTTTTTGTAAGTAGTAGTTGTTGTTTTAGGAGTGTTTTGAGGGCAGGAACATCTTTTTGCTTTTGTAGATATCCTCAGTGCATAGCATGCATGATACCAGGAACTTAGTAGCACTTAACAAATGCTTTTTGGCTTTACTTATTAAATGACTGTTATGTTTAGAGTATTATATTGAGTGGTGGAGGAGACGCAAAGTTTAGATAAGTTATAATCCTTGTGCTAGGGTAGGGTGTTCATAGTAATATTTATTAGGTACATTAAAGAATTGCAAAACAAAATACTCTTAGGTCTTGGGGGAAGACTACAAATAATTATGCCCCTCTTTGAAGATGTTGTGTAAAAAGTAGCATTGGATTGGACTTTAAAAAGTGGGTTGGATGGATGCCCATAAGTTGGAGAATGGCTGAATAAGTTGTGGTATATGAATTTTACGGATTATTATTGTTCTGTAAGAAACAACCAACAAGATGATTTCAGAGAGGCCTGGAGAGACTTACATGAACTGATGCTAAGTGAAATGGCAGCACCAGGAGATCATTGTATACAGCAACAGCAATATTATGATTATTAATTCTGATGGATATACTCTCTTCAGCAATGAGATGATTGAGGCCAGTTCCAATAATCTTGTAATGAAGAGAGCCTTCTATACCCAGAGAGAGGACTGTGGGAACTGAGTGTGGATCACAGCATAGCATTCTCACTCTTTTTGTTGTTGTTTGTTTGCATTTTGTTTTCTTACTCATTTTTCTGTTTGATCTAATTTTTCTTGTGAAGCAAGATAATTGTATAAATATGTATGCATATATTATATTTAGCATATATTTCTACCATGTTTAACATATATTAGATTACTTGCCATCTAGGGGAGGAGGTGAGAGAAGGAGAAGGAAAATGAACACAAGGTTTTGCAAAGTTGCAAAAAAAGTTTTTTTAATGTTGAAAAAATTATCCGTGTATATGTTTTGAAAATAAATAGCTTTAATGAAAAAAAAAATGGGTTGGAATTCAGGTCAATAAGAGAAGAGATATTCCAGGTTGAGAATAATGGGAACCTTCTTTGTCATAGGCAGGAAAGAGTATTAGGTCCTAGAAGCAGAATAGATTGGCTTGAGGAAATTTCTCAAATGTGCAAAAAAAAAAAAAAAAATACAAAGCTGGAAAGTAAGATGAAAGCAAAAATCTGTATTTTATTCGGAAGAAAAAGAATCAAATAATTTTGAGAAAGGAAAGACTGTAAACAAGTCAGTAAACAAGCATTAACAAGTCTGTTGTGCAAGGCCATAAGGAGACAATTACAAAGAATAAGACAGTTCTCTCAAGGAGCATACATTCTAAGGGAAGAAAGAAAAATACATTATTGACTAGCATCTGCTGTGAATGTAGTACTTAACTCTTCATTTAGGGGAAGGCCTAGTGATAGACTATGGGTCTAAATATTAAAGTTGAACATTCTAAACTTTACTACGTTGGTGGATTTTATTTCTCAGTTATTAAACTTTTTTTTTGTCTTCCTCTCCCAACCCCACTAGAAAAAAAGAAAATAAAAACAAAGGGAAAACTTGAATAACACACAGTCAAGCAAAACAAATTCCCATATTTACTATGTCTAAAAATGTCTCTGGTAGGGCAGCAGATATTGCCCTATTATTACTTGCTTTGGGTTTTAGTGGTTACTTTTTGTAGAGGAGGTATGCCTGATTTTCTATGAATATTCATTCTTTCTTAGTTGCTCCAAGTTTAGGAATAGGGCCATATCCTTAGGTACACACAGATGGATGGACAAAAGTGTTTTTGTCAGGAAAATGTACCAAAAAAGATCTTAAAGATATTGAAATATTTATTCAGTATTTGACATGTTGTGAAGTTTTCAAAATGCATCAAGGCACTGAAAAAATGACAAAATTGTTCTGGCCTCAAATAGGAGACTCATATGAGAGTTCTAAAGTAGGATAAGGTTGTAAATGACTTAGGAAAAGAGAGAATCATGTAAATAAATGTAAAATTTTGCTGGCCTTTTCTTCAAAAGAGCATTTTTAATAAAAAATTGTTGAATGTAAGGCAGACCATGGAGTAAGCTAAGACATGGCCTGGTTTTAAGGGAATCAAATTTTTTTTTTTTTTTTTTTTTTAAGGAAGCAGTGTCCTTGCCCCCTAAGTTGCTTGTCAGTGCATATACATATTTGACTCAATTCTGAACTGTATTGCAAGAGACTACTTAGGGCTATTGGGAAAAAAAATCAGAACTGAAAGTTGCTAAGACTAAATAGGGCTCTTATTTTGAATAAAACAAAGGGTTGTTTGGATAAGAATACTATTGAAAAAGGCCTAAATATTTTTCCAGAAAACAATAAAAAAAGAGGCTAAGATGATAATTTTGATTGAATGACAATATTTTACCAAAATGTTCCTTCTCAAACAAAACAAGTTGGCCTTTTTCCATCATTGCTTCAAACTAAAGCAATTACAAAATGATGGGCTTAAAAAAATACAGATCATTTGTAAGATTAGGATCCATATGAACACTGATTTAAAAAAAATTTTTAAATAGTAACCCAGCAATGGGTAAAAGGGAAAAAAATTAGGATTTAAAAGTATTAACTTGTCTAAGAAAATGACTGTAGAAAAAAATGGCAGCTCTTTCTGGATTTACAGGTTTTTTTTTTTTTTGATTTTTTTTTTTAATAAAATTAATTGCATTTTATTTTTCTCCAAGGAATAGTATATCTTAAGAACAAGTGTCCAAATACATTTGATGTTTAATCAGCTTTTGTGAAATACTTATATACTATATGAATTGGAAGCAAAACTGAAAATAAAATAATTCCCCCCCCCCCAAAAAAAAATAAATAAATAAATAAAAATGTCTCAGATGTTTCTGATTCCTCTCTATCATGAGAGGTAAATAATATTCTTCATTAACATTTCTCTGGAAATAGGGTTATTCTTTGTATTGATTAGAGTTCATAAGTCTTTAAAAGTTGTTCATTCATGCAATATTGATAGTATAAATATTTATGGTTTCCATTTTACTCTGCATAATTTCATAAGATTTTTCCTAAAATTATTCATTTTTTAACACTACAATTGTATTCTATTACGTTCATATATTTTGTTCAGCCATTCCTCAGTTGATAAGAGATCCCCTCAGTTTCTAGCTCTTTGATGCTACAAAAGAGCCACTATATAATTTTTTTGACATAAAAGCTTGCTAGTGGGCACAGTTGAGCATCCTTAGGGACATATTTCCATATTGCTTTCCAGAATGACCATACCAGTTCACTGCTCCACCAAGATAAATGAGTTAAATATGGCTCTCTTCAACAATGAGATGATTCAAACTAGTTCCAATTGTTCAGTGATGAAGAGAGCCATCTATACCCAGAGAGAGGACTGAGGGAACTTAGTGTGGTTCACAACATAGCATTTTCACTCTTTTTGTTGTTGTTTACTTGCATTTTATTTTGCTTCTCTTTTTTTTTCTTGTGTGGCACGATAATTATATAAATATATATATATACATATATTGGATTTAACATATACTTCTACCATGTTTAACATATATTGGACTACTTACCATCTAGAGGAAGGCACGAGGGAAGGGGGGCGAGAATTGGAACACAGGATTTTGCAAGGGCTAATGTTGAAGAATTGTCTATTGTTTTGAAAAATAAGAAGCTTTAATTTTTTAAAAATGAGTTAAACTATGAGTAAAGTGCTTTGCAATCCTGAAATCATTATACAAATGCTAGCTTTTTTGATTATTACATCAATGTGCTTATTTTCTGCCAGCATTTGTGAATTTTTTTTTCTTGGTTTAGAGCACTTTTTTCATGTATGTATAGATAACTTGGGCTGTTAGGTACACAACAGATAGCTTGAAATCAGAAAGACTCGTCTAAAAGAGCTCAAATCTGGCCCCAAACACTTAGTAGCTTTATGACTCTGGGCAAGTTACCTAACCATTTGCTTTAGTTTTCTCATTTGTAAAATGGATTGGGGGGGGGAGGGGAAGAAGCCACTGCAGTATCTCTGCCAAAAAAATCCCAAAATGTAGTCATAAAGAGTTGGACACAATTGAAATGATTTAACAACATATAAATAACTAGATTTCTTGCTTGGAAAACTTCTGTTCATATCCTGGGACCATTTGTCAGAGAATGACTTTTATTCTTAAATTTTTGGATCAGTGAAGAAAGTAACTCCCATTTTCCCCCATTTAAGTGTTTTCCCTTTTGTGCTTCATGAGTGATGAATTTTAGCTAAGACATAGTGTAAGATCACTTGTTAAAGATTCTTGCCTTTTTCTGATTAATGCAAAGTGCTCTGGAATTCAGAGTTTGATTAGTTGCTTATGTCTGTAAATTTTTTAAATCTTGGTGTGATAGAAAGAACGTGGTCTTTGCTGATTTTATTGTAGTGTATTTCTAGTTCTTCTCTACTATCAAATTAATGTCTAAGAAATGATGATCTCACAGTTATATAATGGCTTAAAATAAGCAGATTTGCTTATTTTATAATATATATATCACAAATATATTACACAATATAATATATATAATAATTTTAATAATTATAGAGTTGGTTTCCAAAGTAGTAATTTTTTTTAGTTGAATCTACTTGTAGGGAAACAGTTTCTATCTTCTAAGTCTCAGAAAGAAATTTTACTTATGTTTACTTATGTGAAAAGATGAAACCATAAATCCGAAGTATATTGGAAGAAGTAATGTGTATAGAAACCTCACGTTTGTATTGTTTTATCTTTTTGATATGTAAGAAGAATTTCTGCTTGGTCATGAGTATTACCGACTAACCAATATTTTGTTATTAAAACAGGAACCAGAAATAGCTGATGATCATGAAGAAAAGAAGAAAGATTCCAAAAAATCCAAAACACACTTTCTTGAAAGGAGGTCAACAAGAACAAGGAAGTGCATAAGTTATAGGTAGGAAATTTGTTTCCACAATTACAAAGCAGGAAAAAAAAAAGTGTTTTTTCTATTACCAAATCAGCAGTGTCCCTGCAGAATGATCAGAGTTACATTTATATCTGTTATTAGCCTTCTAACATAGTAGGGTCTTCAAGTTGGAAAGGACCTTGTAAATCATTTACTTGAACTCCTTCATTTGACAGAAAATGGAGTTGAGGCACTGGGAGATAAGTGTCTTGTTTTTGGTCAGTCTTCCTGATCATGGCAGTACTCAGATAAAAGCTGAGCTCAGGCTCCTTGCTCTTTCCACTAATCCAAGTGCAGCCTTATCTTGGAAAAGGCATCATGATTCTTTGCAGTTAAGATCTAAGGGACTATTTTTGTAGAACATTCAATAGTGTGCTTCCTTGACTTTATTTTACATGCTTCATCATTAATCAGGGAATGAGAATCATAGAATCTTAGCATTAAAAGGCCAGTTAGTACAACTCTAATTATGAATCCCTCGAATTTGATAGGGCCATGCTAGAAAACAATTTGGAACTATGCCTCTAAAATTACTAAACTGTGGGGGGCTTTTTTTTTTTTTGGTGGGAGTTCTTTGACCTAGTAATACCACTACTGTATCTCATCTCCTGGACTTGTGCGATAAAGAAGGAAGAAGAAAAAGTATCCCAAAAGTGACCCCTCCTCATTCTGTTTAGAACCTCTGATAAGCAAAAAAACCACTTCTCCTTTTGGTGAATTTCTAATTCTTAGTCTTTATTACCATGAAACCTAAATTTGTCTCTGCAACTGCTTCTCATCAGGGCCAAGCAGAATAAGACCTATGACATCATCTTGTGAAGAAAATTGACTTATTTTCCTAAAGTGTTTCTTCTCCAGACGCATCTTATTTTTCTTCAGCTGATCTTCTATTGTGCCATGAGGGACTGTGTCACAGTAGAAGAGGCCCAAACTACCAAAAGCCCACACGTATACATTTACCTATGTATGTAACTTAGGTTTCTTGGTGAGGAATCCATGTTGGTTTTATGGAAATATTTTAAGAGAAATTCTTACTTGTGGTATTTATCTTCCCAAACTTGCTTCTGGTTCCACTAGAAACCTCTGCTGCTTTTGAGACCCAAAGATTGAGAGAATATAATTCTTGCTGAGGCAGTTGGTCTGTCTTGGGATTGTCCTTACTGGGGCTCAGCAAAGGAAAGGACCAAGGGCTTCATCTCTGTGTCTGCCATCCTTCATCATCTTGGTGTGCAACAAAGGAGCTATGGCCACACATCAGGGAATGCAGGCCTGACTCCTATCACAGTGCTTGTACCCTGGGGCCACATCCCAATAATTCCTCTACCCCAAACATTCCTCATTCATTTGTATCACTCAGATACTTATTGTTATCTACTTGGGTCCAGATTAGTCCTCCTCCCTTATTTAGAAATTTAGTACTTAGTATTTTTCCTTCCTGCCTCCCCCCTTTCTTCTTACTGAGTAGCTAAGATGCATACATCTCAGGAGCTGGCTGGGAAGCACAGTACCCACGACCATTATTTTCCCCACAACTACTTTCCTGGATAGGATTTCCTCAGGACTCAGCATCTCATGGTGTGCTCTCCATGATTTTGAACTGTGAAATTCTTCCCAGTATTCACAATCTCTTAAGATTTTTCAGTTTTTTTAATATTTCCTAACCTGTTTTTTTCATCACTTGTCTTCCTGCTTACTAATAGCCCAGTCAGAGTGGCCTGTACGTCTTCACCCATTTTTGTGCCTTTGCACTAGCTGTGCAACATTAATTATTAAGTGCCTACTGTATTCTAGACACTATACTAAGTGATGGAGGCTCAAAAGAAAGACACAAAGCAAGAGAACAAAAAATGTTCTCCTTACCTCCTAGATCCAGCTCAAGCAACATCTCTCTGCAACTATTTTTGAGCCCCCTCAATTTCCCTTCTTACCAAAATGCCTTGCATTTATTTTTATCCGCATATAATTCTATAATTTATTTGTTATTTGGGTAACTCGGTGGTAGAGTAAATGGAATGTGAGGCCAGGAGTCCAGAAAACTCCTGTTCAAATCTGCTCTCGGACACATAGGAGCTTTGTGACCCAGGTTAAGTCATTTAGCTTTTGTTTACCTCAATTACCTTTCTGTAAAATGGGAATGATCACAGCCCTTGCCTCTAAGGATTGTTGAGAAGAGCAAATGAGGCACATAGTAAATGCTATAGAAATATTATTGTTATTATCTACTCTAGTAGAAGGTAAATTCTTTAAGTAAAAATTATTTTGCTTTTTTAAAAAATTGCCTAATAGCCTGAAATATAGGAGACACTTCATGAATATTTATTGGCAGATCTTTTTTTTCTTCAAAATCACTGCAGTTTCAGTTCCTTTCGTCCTCCATAAAGAATATATTTAGGAAAAAGAGATGGAGGTAGAAGAAGAAAAGCAATGTAATAAAATGAATTATATGTAGTACTGTCTATCCATGGATCCTGCCAACATTGCTGAGAAATTGGAGGGAGTTGTCTTCTTATTTCTCTACTTTGAGGCCAAGCTTATTCTAGGTAATTTGCCAACATTCATTTTCAGTTCTTTTATAGTTGTCAGGATCAAATTTAATCCTTAGGTATATTTTTCTGGCCCTTCCTCTATTACTTTGCCTCAGTTCATGTAATGTTATGCATCACAATTAGTAGTTATTTTAGCGTATAGTGAATATTCTTGTCAGCAGCTCCCATTTGAAGTATATGCTTAAATCCTGGAACCCCTGGGTCAAGGGGTTTGTATATTTTACTGAGTTTTTCACAAAATTCCAAATTACTTTCTAAATGGCTATGCTAATTTATAGCTCCACCAGAAATGCCAGTGTTCCTATCTTTTTACCCCCTTCCTCTCTTCCTCCTCTCTTCCCTTAAGCCTCCACACACACACATACATACATACATATACACTAATCTCTGTAGACCTAACTTAACTTTTATCATATTTTCCAGTTTGTTAGATGCCAAGTAAAACCCAGGGTTCCCTGTTTTGTGTTTTTTTTATTAACATTTTAGAGCATTTTTTCATGTTTTTTTGTTTGCAGTTCTTCTAAGAATTGTTTGTGTCCTTTTATTAGTCCTCTAGTGGGGAATGGCTTTTGTTTTTGTGAATTTCTCTTTGTTGTCTATGTATCTTAGATACCAAACTCTTATCCAAGAAATTTGGTACAATTTTTTTTTTTCCAGGTGATAGCTTCTCTTCTTATCCTAGGTACATTAATTTTTCCTGTGCACAAAAGGTTTTCAATTTCAGCTAATCAAAATTATCTATCTTATTCTTTGTAATGATCACCATTCCTTGTTTGGTTAAGAATTCATCTCCTCATAGTTGTGAAAGATACATGCTTTTTTTATTTAGTGGTATGATCTTAAAGCATGTATCCATTTTTAATTATTATAGAATATCCTTTAATATGTTCATCTGACCCCAATTTTTACCGGACTTTTATAATTTTCTCAGTAATCTTAAGAAATATAAATGAATTCTTTTAATAATTTATTGATTGGATTATTGTTCCATTCTGCTTTGTCTAGTTTGTTTGATTTTTTTTTCTGGTTTTATCCAGTAGTAAATGGTTTTCTTTTCTTTTTTTTTTTTTTTTTTATAAAGCTTTTTATTTACAAAACATATGAGTGACCTTTCAACATTGACCTTTGCAAAAAAAAATAAAAAACTTTTTTTTTCCCAAGCTTTTCCTTTCCTTCCCCCCACCCCCCACCCCTAGGTGACAGGTAATCTAATGCTAGATAGGATAAATTATATGACAAATACAATACATGTATACATATCTATACAGTTATTTTACTGCGCAAGAAACATCAGATCTAGAAAGAGAAGAAGAAAAAAACAACCTAAGAAGGAAAACAAAAGGCATGGAAATATTCACAGAAAGCGTTAAAATGCTGTGTTGTGGTTCACTCTCAGTTCCCACAGGCCTCTCTCTGGATGTATATGACTATCTTCATCGCAGCACAACTGGTTTGAATCACATCATTGTTGAAGAGAACCATGTCCATCAAAATTGATCATCGTATAGTCTTGTTGCTGTGTATAATGTTCTCCTGGTTCTGCTGATTTCACTCAGCATCAGTTCATGCAAGTCTCTCCAATCCTCTCTGAAATCCTCCTGTTGGTCATTTCTTACAGAACAATAATATTCCATAACATTCATATACCATAATTTATTCAGCCATTCTCCAATTGATGGGCATCTTTTCAATTTCCAGTTTCTTGCCACTACAAAAAGGGCTGCCACAAACATTTTTGCACATGTGGGTCCCTTTCCCTCCTTTAAAATCTCTTTGGGATATAGGCCCAGTAGAAACACTGCTGGGTCAAAGGGTATGCACTGTTTGATAACTTTTTGAGCATAGCTCCAAATTGCTCTCCAGAATGGTTGGATCCGTTCACAGTTCCACCAACAATGTATCAGTGTCCCAGTTTTCCCACATCCCCTCCAACAGTTATCATTATCATTTCCTGTCATTTTAGCCAATCTGACAGGTGTGTAGTGGTATCTCAGAGTTGTCTTAATTTGCATTTCTCTGATCAGTAGTGACTTGGAGCACCTTTTCATGTGACCGGAAATAGTTTCAATTTCTTCGTCTGAAAATTGCTGTTCATATCTTTTGACCATTTATCAATTGGAGAATGGCTTGAATTCTTATATATTTGAGTCAATTCTCTATATATTTTAGAAATGAGGCCTTTATCAGAACCTTTGGATGTAAAAATATTTTCCCAGTTTACTGCTACCCTTCTAATCTTGTCTGCATTGATTTTGTTTGTACAAAAACTTTTTAACTTGATATAGTCAAACTTATCATTTTTGTGATTAATGATGACCTCTAGTTCTTCTATAATAAAGATGGCAATACTACCTAAACTAATCTATCTACTTAGTGCTATACCAATCAAACTCCCAAGAGATTATTTAACTGAACTAGAAAAAATAACAACAAAATTCATCTGGAAAAACAAAAGGTCAAGAATTTCAAGGGAATTAATGAAAAAAAATGCAAATGAGGGTGGCCTAGCTGCACCAGATCTAAAACTATATTATAAAGCAGTGGTCACCAAAACCATTTGGTACTGGATAAGAAATAGAGTAGTGGATCAGTGGAATAGGTTAGATTCACAGAACAAAATACTCAATGACAATTGTAATCTAGTGTTTGATAAACCCAAAGACCCCAGTTTTTGGCATAAAAACTCACTATTTGACAAAAACTGCTGGGATAATTGGAAACTAGTCTGGAAGAAATTAGGCATTGACCCACACCATATACCAAGATAAGGTCAAAATGGATTCATGATCTAGGCATAAAGAATGATATTATAAACAAATTAGAACAACGTAGGATGGTTTACCTCTCAGACCTGTGGAGGGGGAAGGAATTTGTGACCAAAGTAGTAAATGGTTTTCAATGATTGTTGCTTTATAATGTAATTTGAAGTCTGGAATTGCTATTCTTCCTTTATTTTTTCATAATTTCCCTTGATATTCTAATTAAAGGTTTTTATTTGCAAAACATATGCATGGGCAATTTTTCAACATTTACCCTTTGAAAGCTTTCTGTTACAAATTTTTCTCTCCTTTCCTCCCCCCACCTCTCCTAGATGGCAGGAAGTCTAATACATGATAATTATGTTTAAATACATGACAAATTGAATATATGTATATATGTTGATATAGTTATCTTGCTGTACAAGAAAAATCGCATCTACAAGAAAAAAAAAGCTCAGAAGGAAAACAAAATTCAAGCTAACATCAATACAGAACATGAACATGCTATGTTGTGGTCTACACTCAAGACCACACAGGCCTCTCCCTGAGGTTATATGGCTTTCTTCATCACTGAATAATTGGAACTGGTTTAAAACATCTCATTGTTGAAAAGAACCATATTAATCAGAACTGAACATCCTATAGTCTTGTTGCTGTGTATAATGATCTCCAGGTCCTCCTTATTTCACTTAGCATCAGTTCATGCAAGTCTCTCCAGGCCTCTCTAAAATCATCCTGCTGGCCATTTCTTACAGAGCAATAATATTCTATAACATACATATGCCATAGTTAATTCAGCCATTTGCCAATTGATGGGCATCCATTCAGTTTCCAGTTTCTAGCCACTACAGAAAGGGCTGCCACAAACATTCTTGCACACGTGGGTCCCTTTCTTTCCTTGAAGATCTCTTTGGGATACAAGCCCAATAGAAACACTGCCAGGTCAACAGGTATGCACAGTTTGATAACATTTTGAGCATAGTTCCAAACTGCTCTCCAGAATGGCTGGATCACTTAACAGTTCCACCAACAATGTATCAGTGTCCCAGTTTTCCCATATCCCCGCCAACATTCCTTATTATCTTTTCCTGTCATTTTAGCTAATCTGACAGGCGTGTAATGGTATCTCAGAGTTGTCTTAATTTTTTTTTTATATAAAGCTTTTTATTTACAAAACATATGAGTGATTTTTCAACATTGACCTTTGCAAAAACTTTTTTTTTCCCCAAGCTTTTCCCCTCCTTCCCCCCACCCTCCACCCCTAGATGACAGGTATCCCTTGATATTCTAAATCTTTTGTTCCCCCAAATGAATTTTGTAGCATTTTGTTTAACTCTAAAGGAGTTCCCTTCGGAAGTTTGAGTGATGGTGTTCTAAGTTTGTAAATTAACTGTGATAGTGTTGTTCAATTCTCTAAGAAAATTATATCCTTAAAAATATGCATTAGCAAAATAGAAAAAGGGACCATTAATGAATTGAATATATGTTTGCAAATTCAGAACCCAACAAATAAACTAGAAGCAAACACAAAAGAAGATAGCTTGAAAATTAAAAGAGAAATAGATTCATTGGAAACAAAAAAGATTTAGATGTGATAAGCAAAACCAATTCATTGAAAAAACTAGCAACATTTGTAGATCTTTAGCCAACCTGATTCAGTCTATCATTCAATCAACAGGTATTTTTAGTTTTTTATTTTCCAGGCATATTATACATTCCTAGGTCATGAGTATAAAGAAATAATCCCTAGTGATTCATGGAGTATCTAAATGAGCTTACATTCTAACTGGAGCTGACAAATATTTATTTAAAAAATGCACAGCATAAATACAAGATGAACTAATTAATATATGCATTTATACAGAGTAGTTAAATACAAGGTAGCTTGAAGTACAGAGTATGGGCAGGAATGGAATGCCCAGGAGTTTCAAAAAACAGGTTGAGGTTAAGGTGTAGAATTTAAAAGCTAAACCGAGGAATATATATATGTTTTATTCCAGAGATTATTAATAAGATATCAGAGTGGTTGGGTTAGTAGTCCTCCTCAGGCTCACAATTTGGAGTCACTCTACTCCATACTACCTCACCCTGCATATCCAAGCTGTTGTCGAGACCTTTCTACTTCACCTTCACACCATCTTTAGAATACATCCTCTTCTCTTCTCTGACACTATCATTCTGGTGTAGGCCCTATTCCCTCACTGTTAGAAGACTTTGAAGTAAGTCGGCCTGCCCTATTCATCCTCTGTTCAGTCACCAAAAGAATTATCCTGGAGAGTGGGTCCAATCAAGACTTATCAACTCCAGCAGTTCCCAGTGACCTTTAGGGGCAAATGCAAAATGCTTTATTTGGAATTCAGAGGCCTTCATAACCTGGTCCCCTCCTCTCTTTTCAAATCTTCTTACATTGTATTCTAAGATACTCCTTCTTTCATCCCTAGGCATTTTCTCTATTTCCCTCATTCTCCCTCTCCTACCTTCTAATTCCCCCTGATTTTTTTTAAAGTCCCAACTAAAGTCCTGTGTTTTATAGCAAGCCTTTCCCAACCCCTGCTAATTGTAGTGCCTTTCCTCTATTAACTATTTCCTATTTTTTCTGTATAATAACCTGTTTTTTGTATATAATATCTCCCATTAAATTGTGGTGGGCAGCTAAGTAGTACAGTACACAGAGTGCTGGACCTGGAGTCTGGAAGACTCAATTTTATGAGTTCAAATCTGATACTTATAGCTGTGTGACCTTGAGCAAATCAGACTCTAGACAGAATCTTTTCTGCTAACTGCCCCATCTAGTTCATCCCATTTTCACTCCTCAGCCCTTTACAGTTTGGATTCCAGGCTTAGTCCTTGTTTCTTTCAAAAATTCCCATCAATGTCTTAAGTCCTCAATATAGCATTCTTTCTCAATTTTCATTTTCTGTGATCCTCTTTGACACTTTCTGACTAGTTTTTCCTCCTGGAGACTCCTTCCTAGATTTCCTTGACACTACACTTGATTCTTTGACCAGATTGATTTTCTCAGTCTCTTTTGCTTGAATATCTCTTGTTTTTTTTTTTGTTACGGTTGTTTTGCAGGGTCCCATCCTGAACTATTTTATCTGTACTCTTAGGTTAGAATATCATTCTTAGTAAATGACTCGCACATACACATTATATGTGTTAATAAAAATTTGTGAAGCACTTTACATATATTAACTCATTTTTTACCATCATAACAATCTGGGAGATAGGTACTTTCTCAGGGTGATTATCTGAGGCAGGATTTTTTTTTAAATTAAGTTTTATTTTCATTTTTTAATTCTCTGTAGAGAGAATTTAATTCAGGTCTTCCGGGTTCCTAAAGCAGTGCCTTATCTTCTGTGCCACCTGGCTTTCTCTCCTGCCCTACATCGTCACCAACTATAGTAGTGTCAACTTAGAGGCATCTCAAACTTGTTCTCCAACCTCTGTTGTTTGTTTGTCATCTCTTCATATGATTCCCCACTATCCAGGCAGTTGCTAAAGCTTGTCAAGTTCATGTCCACAATCTCTCCCAGTTCATGCCTTTGTCACCATCTGTGTCACAACCTCCCGTCCCTAGTCATATCTTCACATCTCTGAGATTTCGTTTTCTTGTCTGTAGTATGGTAACAAAATTTGTTTTGCTACCTCACAGTTGTAAAGAAATTATTTTGTGAACCTTCAACACTATGAAAATGTGAGTTATTATAAGTGAAGCAAAATACAGTCTTTGTTTCTTTGGAAGAGCACATTTGTGGGTCTTCATTTCTCACTAGCTTTTTCTTTTTTAAAGTTCTCTTTATGTATTCTCCAACTGAAGGTTAAAAGAGAACATATCATAAAGCGTGCATAGTAGAATTGGGGGGGGGGAGCGCACAACTGTGAATTGGGCAGCTTGGGTTTTCTTCTTAGCTGTTGTATTAACCAGATACGTAATATTGGCCAAGTTACTTAACTATATTTGGCTAGGTTTTCACATCAATAAAATGGGACAGTTTCTAGTTCTTTAAAATTATGTCTGAGTTTTAATGTAAACATTATGTGATTGTTTTAGATTTGATGAATTTGATGAGGCAATTGATGAAGCAATTGAAGATGATATCAAAGAAGCTGATGGAGGAGGTATGTCTATTATTTTCAGCTCTGTCAAAAATACACTCCTTATACCCTGGGAAAGGGCAATAGGTTTAAATATTATATATTAAATGTTACTTAGGCACATAATAAGAAGAGCAATCCCATTTTCAAATGAAACACTCCTCGTGACTGTTAAAAGCATAAAACCAAACTTTACTTATTATAAGGGAGCTTTTGTTCTATGGCTGATTATAAATTCTGTATTTTCATTAGGGATATTAAAAGTATTTGTCTTTGATCCCAAATGGAAACCAAAGGAAATTTTTCACATGAGGCATCTTGATTTTAGAGTATTTGTTTTCAGAAAAGTTCTTTGGTACTTTTAGACATCTTGATTTAGTAATCAAGGCTGTCATAATCAGGGTCTCTTAAATTTTGTTACAATAAAAAATTGGAGAGTAGTAGGGAAATCATTCCTAATGAATTAAGAGGCCGAGTTTTCCTCAGTCATAGTTGCCCCTCATAATCTGACCCTCTCAGGAAAATTTCTGATTTTCTTTTAAGTAATTAACAAAGACTAATATATCTTCTTCTAAGAGGTACCATTATCCCATGAATACACATAGTATGGATTCAGAGATACAAAACAACCCATACAGTGTAGTAATCATATTCCAAAAGTAATATTGAAATCTACATAGTGGATGGATGGTATGGATGTTCTTGCTGTGGAGCCAACTCAAATTTATTCAGCAATAACTTGCCTTCCCCAAGTAGAGACAAGTAACTAGGCCAGCTTGCTAATATTGGAGTATTCCTGCTGTTGCTTTGTATTGGTCACTTCCTTTGGAGATAAAGAGTAGAGTCCATTAATGAGACCTGATTCATATGAACTCTGTCTGTACTTCTTGACCTTGCAAAAGATTTGGTTGCTTTTATTGACTGTACATGGTAGTGATTTTTTTTTTTTCCTGAGGCAATTGGGGTTAAGTGGCTTGCCCAGGGTCACATAGCTAGGATGTGTTGTGTCTGAGACCAGATTTGAACTCTGGTCCTCCTGATTTCAGGGCTGGTGCTCTATCCACTGTGCCACCTAGCTGCCCCTTATTTGTTTTTTAATTCTATTAGATTACCAGACATATGAACTAGAGGTGATATCAGCTTGTGTTGCCTAGCTAGAATTTAATGGCACCAAGTCTATTCATAGCAAAGCTCTCAGAAGAGCTGTCTGCCAAATATATTAACTGAAGGATAGCAGAGGTGAAAATGGCCTTGCCAAAGGAGACTACTGTTTTTTAAACAAAACTTAGACTTAATTAAATTTGTTAGTATTGTAAATTTACCAGCTGAGTTTTTCTTCTTTTTAATTTTCAGGGACAGTATTGCCTAGTAAAATGAGAATTAACTTAGTTTCAGATCTCATCTTTGATGATCATTATCTTGGTGACCATTGCCAAATCTTTTTAATCTCTGTATGCTTGAGTTTCTTCATTTATGAAAAAGGATTATTATTACTTGGAGTGCCAGTTTCACTGTGTTGTTCTGAGTCTAAATGGTGGCCACTTCTTTAAAGCTTCATAAACTGAAAGTGTCATCTGTTTGTGATTGCTATTAGTCCAGGTACAGGTTGATTAAGCCTTCTCTGTCTGGCACTTCCAGAAGTAGCTGCCAACAGTCATTCTTTAACATTCTCTTGACTTGTATTGTCACATAAATACTAGGTTTGAATCAATAGCTGAAATTGTGAAAAAGCTGCTTATTGGTTGAAATTGGGAGCCAAGGGAACAAGGGAACTGAAAAGTTGCAGAGGAAGGATGAGGTGTTCTTTACATAAAAGATTAACTGTGAATGCTCCATTTCTTCATTTTTCTCCTTTCATTGGCACAGGAATTGGCAGGGGAAAAGATATTTCCACCATTACAGGTCACCGAGGAAAAGATATCTCAACTATTTTAGAAGAGGAAAGGAAAGAAAGCAAGCGGCCCCAGCGGGCACCTGCTGCCCGACGGAAGAAACGGCGGCGGCTGAATGATCTTGATAGTGACAGCAATCTGGATGAAGAGGAGAGTGAGGATGAATTCAAGATCAGTGATGGGTGAGTTAGAAGTGGAGAACATACCAGCAGTGACCTAGGTAGAGATTATCAGAAGCCTTGTAGGCCAGTTATTATTGATGCTGAATAGAGGGAGTGAGCATTTGAACCGCCAAAGAGTTAAAACTCTTCTTTGTACATTGTAATAAACATCAGTCTTGAATTAACTGCTTCGATTTTTAAACTTTAATCCCACTTTAATTTAACCACCCTAGATGAAGTGTGCCAATGAAAGGTTTTTATCAATTAACCAACTATTTCTTGAGTACCCACTATTTGGAAGGTGGTGCTCTTATGCTGAAAGTGTTTTTTACCTTCCTCAAATCCTTTGTGCCTTTCTTTTGAATGTCTTTTTTGCATTTATGACATTCTAAATATTAATGTTTATTTTTGTAAATATTTTGTTTTTCCTGTTAATTTGTAAATTTTTTCAGCCTAATGATCTTTTTCCAATTTGTTGCCTTAGCATTGATATTTATAATATGGTGTCTTATACACAGAAGATTTATTTAGCTAATAGGTTTGGGGATTTTTTTTCCTTTGTTTAGGATATTTTGCAGTGGATTGAACAATAAAAATAAAATAATATTTATGGCAATTATAATTTTATTTTTATATCTAAATCTAGCATGTTTATAATTTCAAAGCACTTTATATAGACTATCACTCAATGGGGAGGTAGTTTGATTAACTTATCCCCATTTTACATGATTTCCTGGTGTTACAAGAAAGCAAATACAGGTGCATGATGATTCTGGCTCATGTTACAGCTCTTCTCAATGCTAAAAATGACATGAGATGACAATGACTGAGAATTGCAACTAAGTCTCCTAAGTCTTAGCAAACATTTACAATTCATTGTTATCTATAATTTTTTCTTCATGGATAGTTCTCAGGATGAGTTTGTTGTGTCAGAGGAAAACCCAGATGAGAGTGAAGAACAGCCCTCAAATGATGACAGTGACACAGAATTCTGTGCCCCAAGACCCCGACGGCACCACTCTAAGCCAATGAGGCAGAGCAGGCGTTTGAGAAGAAAGACAATGAAGAAAAAATATTCTGATGATGATGAAGATGACGACTCTGAGGAGAATAGTAGAGCATCTGGTAGGAATGACAGTTTTATCAGCATTTTTTACCACACCAATATATTTTGGCTTTGTAATTTTTAAAATGCATAAAATAAGACTTAATTCTGAAATGTTCACATATAGTATGAGGTTTCTTTTGTTCCAGGCTTTTTTCTCTTTAGCTTCTACATTTATAATTCAGTTATATTCTCTCAGCATTAATTAAGCATCTATATTTCCCAAACTCTTTGGGCTACACAAATAAGTAAACTGGAGGCAGCTAGTTAGTGCAGTGGATAGAGCACCAACCCTGAAGTCAAAGAGGACCTGAGTTCAAATGTGGCCTCAGACACTTAACACTTCCTAGATGTGTGACCCTGGGCAAGTCATTTAACCCCAGTTGCCTCAGCAAGAAAAAAAATAAATAAAATGTTTTCTGAGTCTCAAAAGTTTACAGTCTGATTAGTGGGGAAAATGTGCACTCAAATAGACACATCCTTGTTTCCTAGCCCAGTCCTTTATGCATAGGAGGCACATAATAAATGTCAGTGGGAATTATTGGAAATCACCAATACAGAGCTTTAAAATTTAGCTGATGGTGCTCACAGAAGATTGGGATTCTTCAATCCTGCCTTGCAAAATCTATATATGTATATTGTATATGATTATGGAGTAAGTCAGTAGTAAATATTTCCATGCATAGACAAATATTTACCAATATTTGAAGGGAACCTTCTCATTTGAGGATATTCATTCTCTAACATTTGTAATATCTGGATTCCTGTTAGAATCACAGATAGGAAGAGATCTATTTACCCTACTGTTATTCCTTATGAAAAGGACTGTACTATCAATTAATTGATAAATGTGTTCTAAATACATAATATGTGCTGTCTAGGACCATATTAGTCACTGATGATATAAAAGCAAAGAATGAAACTATTGCTACTCTTGTGGAGCTTAATGTTCATGTGTGTGCACATGCGCATATATGTATACTTATACACACAGTTTGTTTTGTTTGGTCATGTCCAATTTTTTGTGACCCCATTCACAGCACATACACACACACATATATTAAGAGAATAATTGCAAATAGTAACATTGGTATTGAAAAGTATTCATTGTACACATTGATCCTTACAATAACCCTAGGAGATAGCTGCTATTAATATCCCCCATTTTACAGGTGAGGAAACTAGTGAAGTGAGGTTAAGTGACTTAACCCCAGGGTCACATATTAAGTGTTGGAATTTGAATTCAGGTGTTTCTGACTCCAAGTCTAGTGATTTCACCCATTGTTTGTCCTAGCCATCTATTTTGGAGTACTTAAATGCAAGATCCTTATCAAGAAAATCCACAAACAGGTTGCCAATTAAAAAAAAAAAAAAAGCTTGCATGGAGGCAAAACTAAGATGGTGTATAAAGACAAGGACTTGCCTGAGCTTTTCCAAATTCCTCTCCAAACATTTTTTTTTTTTTTTTTTTTTACTTCATTTAAAAAAAATACCAAAGGGGGGGGGACCAAAAAGAAAGAACATTGTGATATACCCAGCAGAACATCAGGAAGGATTCAAAATATATAAGTATAAATTACCAGTTCAAGAAGTATATATTTATATATATATTAGTAGAAGAAATTAATGTTCATGAATGTCCATCTTTTCTTTACTTCCCTGTAAATTGTTCTTTTGTTCTCCTTTTATTACCCCTATCTCCAAGCAAGCTATAATAATAATAATAATAATAATAATAATAATAATTATTATTATTATTATTATTATTATTATTATTATTGCTTTTTGCTGAGGCAATTGGGCTTAAGTGACTTGCCCAGGGTCACACAGCTAGGAAGTGTCTGAGACCAGATTTGAATTCAGGTCCTTCTGACTTCAGGGCTGGTGCTCTATCCACTGCGCCATCTAGCTGCCCTAAGCAAGCTATAATTAAGAAAAGATATATTTATATATACTTACACCACACTACCACCACCCACCTCCCCTGCCCTGCTCCCTCTCCCCCCACCTCCACACCTTTCCTATCCCTGCTGACTCTTTGCTTTAATTCTGCTCCTTAACTTGACTTGCTATTTGTCAACTTCACCCTACCCATAGATCCCTTCTTTGTCTTCCCTCATTCTTTGTTTCCCTGTAAGCCCATCCCTCTCCCCCTTATTTCTTTATAGATTTTGGAAGTTCAAATTCATTGAATGTCTTCTTTTTCTCATTCAATATTACAGATGATTTTGCTGGATATGATATTTTTGGCCGCAGGCCTAGTTCTTTTGGTTGTCAGTAGATATGATTCCAGGACCTGTGCTGTTTTATTGTGACTACTGCTAAGTCCTGTACAATTCTAATTGTAGTCCCTTTGTATTTGAATTATTTTTTTTTCTTGTTTCTTGCAAAATATTCTCTTTGATCTGGGGATTTTGAAATTTGATGATAATGTTCCTATGTGTATTTCACAAAAGATCTTATTGAAGTGGTGATCGGTAGAATTATTTATTGCACTATTGTGTCAAGGTTCTTTTCTTGGTCACAACTTACAGTTCAGTTATTCTTATATTTTCTCTTCTTGATCTGTTCTCCAGATTTTTTCTTATAAGATGTTTCACATTCTGTCCTATTTTTTCATTGTTTATAATCTGATTTATTCCTTCTTGATCTCTTATTGCTTCACTGCTTCCCCTAATTCCAATTTTCAAAGAATTATTTTCATCTTATAGACTATATATCCTGTTCTAATTGGTTAATTTTTTTTTTCATAGTCTTGTTTTTCTTGGATGTTTTTTTATTTAGTTAGTTTTTAGTTTTTTCTCAGTATCTCTCACTTGATTTTAAAATTCTTTTTGAGTTCTTTTATAAATTCTCTCTGGGCAGAGAGCCATTTCATATTACTCTTTGGGGTAAAAATGCATTCTAACTTTAGTGTTGTCTTCTGAAGATGAACTCTAGTTTTCTCTGTTCTCATGTTAAGTTTTTTGTGATGGGATATTTTCTTCTTTCCTGGTGTGTGAGCGTGTGTGCACGTGCGCGCGTGTAAGAAGTATTTCGTATAAGTACCTCTAATGAGGGTAGTGGAAGTGGAGAGATGGTGCTCTAGCTTCACTTCAGCTCTCCCTTCTGACCAGGAACTCCAAACCAAGAGCTCCACCCTCCATCAAAAGCCTGTAGCCATCAGCATCCCTGTCCCCTACCCCCTCCACTCACGGATATGCTGGTTCCTCCTGGACCCTTCATCCAGGCAGCATAATTGGGCCTGGCAGTTCCTACTCAGTCTTCTTAGACTTGGACGCCTGACCTCTTAAGCAGTCTGGGAGGTAAAAGTTTATGTGGTTTCTGCCAAGCTAGTCCAGAGGTGTTTGCACTTTGCATGGCTAATCCATGGATTAGGGACTTTCTTCATATCTTCTTGGGCTATACCAAGAGGACCCCTATTCTGCCTCAGGTCTTCTTGATTTTTCAGGGTCCTTTATCTGACCTGAGACCTAAATTTATTCTGTTTGTGGGGGAAATCTGGAAAGCTTGAAATTTACCAATCTACTCGGCCAGAATCCTTCATCCCAAGCAACTTTTTAAATATCACCTGAAAATAAATTCTGGAGCAGCCGACCACTAGAAACAATTTTCTAGCCCAAGATAACTTAGAAGGTTGGCAGAAAGGGTCTGTCTCATCAGGGTAAGAGTGGAGTGCAGTGCAGTCCAGGTATCTCAGCAAGCCAGCAACAACAGCTCCCTGAGTTCTCAGCCCACAGAGAGACCGTTTGTAAAAGGGTTAGATAGCTGGTCAGAAAGAGATTACAGTGGCTGCTTTACAGGCACTTGATACAAGACCCTGTTGCATTGCCCATATATGGAAAAGGTTCCTAAGAGCAAGGACCCCCTAGTTACAATTCTAGGTTGGAAAAAAATACTTTTGGTTGCTCATGGACCTGGAGAGTAGTGAATACACTTCTACTTATATCATACCACTTTGGTAGAACTGAAAACTTATAGAACTTTCCAGAATTAGTTCTGAAAACAGCAGCGTGAAAAGTCTGAAGCTTTTGAATAGTGCCCCCTCTATCCCAGGAGCAAAGTGCAACTTTAAGGTAAAATTTAATCAATAAATAGGCTGGGGAAATGAACCAAAAACCCTCCAGAATCTGACCAAAAGAAAGTTACTGTGGTATAACAAAGTAGTTTAAAACACAAACTCAGAAGAAGGCAACAAAGTCAAAACGGCTATATGCAAAAACTAAAAGGAAAATGTGAATTGTACTTAGGCCTAAAACAGCAACAACAAAAAAATTCCTCAAAG
The DNA here is from genome assembly GCA_023553655.1 of Myrmecobius fasciatus. NCBI lineage: Eukaryota > Metazoa > Chordata > Mammalia > Dasyuromorphia > Myrmecobiidae > Myrmecobius > Myrmecobius fasciatus. The sequence goes on along the minus strand of JAJPUD010001621.1, from coordinate 128,383 downwards.
AGATCAAAAAGAATTTTAAAAATCAAGTAAGAGAGAGAAAAGAAATTGGGAAAAGAAGTGAGTAATGCAAGAAAATAGTCAATACTAATTTGGAAATATGTTTTATATAATTGTACATATATAACATATCAAATTGTTTATTGTCTGAAGGACAAGGGAGAAAGAAAATTTGGAACTCGAAAATTTCATTTAAAAATAAATGTTAAAAATTGTTTTTATATGTAATTGGAAAAAATAAAGTATTACTTCAAGGGAAAAAAGATATCAAGGGCATATAAGTACAAAACATCACTGAAGAAAAGAACTTAAAAATTAGAATTGAGCAAGTGGGAGCTAATAGCTTTATGAGACATCAAGAAACAAAATCCTAAAAACAAACAAACAAAAAAAAAAAAATACAAGAAAATATAAACTATCTCAACTGACCTGGAAAATAGATTGAAGAGAAACAACTCAAATCCAATCTCAGACATTTGAGCAAGTCACTTAATCTTTTTTTTTTTTTTTTTAAGCTTTTTATTTGTGAAACATATGTATGGGTAATTCTTCAAAATTGACCCTTACATAGTTTTCCGTTACAAATTTTCCCCCCTAGTCCCCTTCTCTCCCCTAGATGGCAGGAAGTCTACTACATGTTAATTATATTAAAATGCTTGACAAATTGAATATGTGTATGCATATTTCCACACTTATCTTGCTGCGTAAGGAAAATGGTATCTACAAGAAAGAAAATCAGAGAAAGGAAACACAATGTAAGCAAACATCAATAGAGAGCATGGAAATGTTATGTTGTGGTCCACATTTCACGCTGAACAATTGAAAGTGGTTTGAAACGTTTCATTGTTGAAGAGAGCCATGTCTATCAGAATTGATCGTCATATAGTATTGTTGTTGCCGTGTACAATGATTTCCTGGTTCTGCTCATTTCACTCAGCATCAGTTCATGTAAGTCTCTCCAGGCCTCTCTGAAATCATCCTGCTGGTCGTTTCTTACAGAACAATAATATTCCATAACATTCATATACCATAATTTATTCAGCCACTCTCCAAGCAAGTCACTTAATCTTGATTGCCTCACCAAAAAGAAAAAAAGGAATTATTGAACTTCCTGAAGGCCATGGTCAAAAAATGGCCACATTTCAAGAAATTATCAAAGGAAATTGCCTTGATATTTTAGAACCAGAGAATAAAGTAGAAATTGAAAGAATCTACCATTCACCTCCTGGAAAAGATCCCAAAATGAAAACTCCCAGGAATGTTATAAGTCAAGGAGAATATATTGCAAGCAGCCAGAAACAATCAATCAAATATTGTGGGGAGACAGACAAGATAGCACAGGACTTAGCAGCTTCTTTATTAAAGGATTAGAGGACTTTGTAATATGATACCTGGAGGGCAAAGGATTATAACTACTCAGCAAAATTGAGTATAATTCTTCAGGGGGAAAAATGGATAATTGATGAAATAAGAGGATTTTCAAGCATTCTTGATGGAAAGGTCACTATTGAATAGAAATGCAAGATTCAAGAAAAACATAAGAAATTAAACAGAAAAGAGAAATAACAAGGGTTAAACTGCTTACATTCCTGTCTAAAACCTTTCTCATTACTAGGGCACTTAAAAGGAGTGTACATAGAAGCACAGGTGTGACTTGATAATGGAATTACATCTTATAAAAATCAAATTTAAGAAGTGAGAAAGGGTACACTGGGACAGGGAGGATGGGAAAGGTAGGATATGGAAAATTATCTCAATAAAAGGGGTGCAAAAAACCTTGCATGGTAAGATGATGGATTGGCAGAAAATGCTTATACTTTATTCTCATCAAAATTGGTTCAGAGAGGTAATAACATACATGATCAATTCAGTATACAGGGAAGTAGGAGGGTAAGGAGGTAAGAGAAGGGGAAACTAATAGAAAGGAGGGAAAATTAAGGGAGTTAATTAGAAGCAAAACATTTTAGAGGAGGGACAGGGTGAAAGGAGTATAGATGGGAAAAATAGGATGGAGGAAAATCCACAGTAATAATCATAACTTTGAAAAAGAATTTGTAGCAAGTTTCTCTGATTCATAAAAATTCAAATCATTCCCCAATTGATAAATGATCAAAGGATATAAAAAAGTTTCCAGAGGAAATCAAAACTATAGTCACATGAAAAAATGCTTTTATAATCCCTATTTTTTTTTTTAAAGCAAACTGAAAGAACCCTTAGGTACTGTTTCACACCTATCAGATTGGTAAATCTAATAAGAGCAAAAAAAGAAAATGACAAATGTTGGTGGAGAGGTGGGCAAATTGGAATGCCAGCACACTGTTGGTGGAGTTGTGAACTGATCTAGCCCTTTTGGAGAACAATTTGGAACTATAAAAGTTTGCATACCCTTTGACCCTGCAGCATCACTACTAGGTCTGTATTCCAAAGAGGTGGTTTTTTTTGTTGGGTTTTTTTTTTGTTTTTTTAAGAAAAAGGACTATAGGGACAGCTAGGTGACGCAGTGGTTAGAGCACCAGCCCTGAAGTGAGGAGGCCCTGAGTTCAAATGTGGTCTCAGACACTTCCTAGCTATGTGATCCTGGGCAAGTCACTTAACCCCAATTGCCTCAGCCCGAAAAAAAAAGAAAAAAAAGAAAAGAAAAAGGACTATATATACAATAATACTTATAGTAGCTATTTGTGTTGGCAAAGAATTAGAAATTAAGAGCATGCCTATCAATTAAGAGAATGACTAAACAAGTTGTGGTATATGGTTGTGATGAAATGCTATTATGCTTTAAGAAATGATAAGCAGAATGTTTTCCAAAAAAAACTGGGAACAGTTAATATAAACTGGTGCAAAATGAAATGAGTAGAACCAGAAAAGCATTGTACACAGAAGTAGTGTAACAATGATCAACTGTGAGATTGTTAGTTATTCTGGTCATGATAGTGATCCAACACACTTCTGAAGGAAATATGATGAAAAATTGAAAGTGCTGTTCCCCTTCCAGTGAAAGAATTGATGACCCTTAATGCAGATTGAAGCATCTTTTTAAACTTCTCTTTTGTCATCCCCTCTTCTTGAGGTTATCCCTTTCCTGTCCTGCTTCCCTTTAGAGTAAAATAGATTTCTGTATCCAGCTGAATGTGCATGTGTGTATGTTCATATATTTTTCTCTCTCTGAACCACTTCAGATGAAAGTGAAGTTCAAATGTTGCCCCTACCCCATTTTCCCCTCCATTGTAAGAGTCACTTCTTTGTTGCCCCTCTTTTACATAAGATAATTTTGCCCATTTTTCCTCTCCTATCACCCTTCTCTCAGTGTCTCTATTTTTTTTTTAAATTTTATTTTATTTGCATAACATATGTGTGGGTAATTCTTCAACAATAACCCTTACATAGCTTTCCGTTACAAATTTTTCCCCCCAACTTCCCCACCCCTTCCCTAGATGGCAGGATATCTACTACATGTTAATTATGTTAAAATATTGGCAAATCGAATATATGTATACATATTTCCAAACTTCTCATTGTTGTGCAAGAAAAATCTTATCTACACAAACGATATATCAGATAAAGGAAACACAATGTAAGCAATCAGCAATCAAGGAGTATGAGAATGTTATGTTGTGGTCCACGTTTCGCATCCCTCTCTCTGGGTGTATATGGCTTTCTTCAGTGAACAATTGCAGGTGGTTTGAGACATAGCATTGTTGAAGAGAGCCATGTCCATCAGAATTAATTGTCATATAGTACTGTTGTTGCGGTGTATAATGATCTCCTGGTTCTGCTCATTTCACTCAGCATCAGTTCATGTAAGTCTCTCCATGCCTCTCTGAAATCATCTTGCTGGTCATTTCTTACAGAACAATAATATTCCATAATGTTCATATACCATAATTTATTCAGCCATTCTCCAATTGAAGGGCATCTATTCAATTTCCAGTTTCTAGCCTCAGTGTCTCTATTTCACCCCATAATTTTTTTTAGAACATTTCAACATGGAAGCTACTAAATCTTTTGTAATACTAATTATAATTCCATAATATTCAAATGGTTTCTTTGCAATTTGGCTTTCATTCTGGCTATAAAATTTTTATTTTGGAAACTCCTTTCAGAAAGTGATCAGGGGATTCTAATTTCTATTTTCCTTCCTGGTTCTAAAATTTGGAGGTAGTTTTCTTCAAATTTGACATCTAGGCTCTTCTTTTGGACCATGGCTTTCAGAGAGTACAATAATTCTTAAATTTATTTCTCAATCTGTTTTCTAGGTCATTTGCTTTTTTTGTTTTTTTCATTCTTTTGTTTATCAAAGTCTCATGAAGTCATTAGCTTTTTACTTGCCTAATTCTAATTTTTAAGGAATTATTTTCTAAGCCTTTGTATCTCTTCCATTTGACCAATTCTGTTTATTTAGAGAGAGAGAGAGAGAGAATGATCATGAGCATGTGTACATGACCCCCTCTTTTACCAAACTTAATTCTTTTCATAATTTACTTACTTTATTTACATTTTTACTTTCTTTTCTCAAATTTTTCTGTACTGCTCTTATCTTTAAAAGTTAGGCTCTGCTCACCTTGAGATGGTTAGGCATTGTCCCAAGCTTCAGGCTTTTTCTTGCTGCTCTTTTCAGAGCTAATTCTAGGAATCTGCAAGTTCTTTTAAGCTTTCAAAGTGGTGTTATCACTGGGGGAGAGGTATAGTCACTGTTTTCCTGGTCTGTGCTCTAGTCTTTAACCCAGGAAGAGGCCCTCGCTCACCTGCATCCAAAAGTATGAATGTTCTTCTTGGCCCTGGAACTGTGACCCAAACTGAGTATAGGAAACAGTTTTCAGATAGTGCCTTGTCTAGCCCTCAGGCTCAGTTCAGAATCTCCTGTAATCTCTTTCTAACCAGTTTGCTGCCTCTGACCCTACATCGCCAGAGGCTACTGCTATGACTGTTGCCAACACATGGGCTCCAGGCCAGCCCCTGCCTGGGTGCAACAGATCTCCTCTTCAGATCTCTGCAGTTATTTCATTGTGACTGCTCCAGAATTTGATTTGATGTTATTGTAAAGTTGTTTGAAGCTGGGTTGCTGCCTCTTCTCTAACATTTTGGCCCCACCCTGAATTCACCATTACCTGGCAGCATTCTGGCCCTTGATAGATTCTACTGTTTCATAACCAAATTGGTTAGGGAATCTGTTGTTTAACTATACAGACATTTAGTGACTGATATACATTATTTAAGGAAAATGATCAACATGTGCAATTTATTGAAGTTAGATGGCATATCTGAAGATAAAAGACCCTTTTAGGGGCATTCAAGTTATATAACTTTAAATATATTAAATTTCTAATTTTAAGAAAAACTAATAGAATTCTCTTTTTCTTGTTGTTTTATTCAATGTCTTTTTAAACAGAGAGTGATTATAGTGATTACAGTGAAGATTACCTGGAAACTAGACGGAGAAGGTCAAGAAGAAACCAGAAAAGACAAGTCAACTATAAGGAGGACTCAGAAAGTGACGGTTCCCAGAAGAGTTTCAGATATGGGAAAGAAATGAGACGAGTTCACAAACGCAGGCTTTCCAGCTCAGATAGTGAAGGTAAGGAATAGAATATCGATTTATTAACTTTACTGGAGGAGGGGGTTTGGCCCCCAAAAAGACTTGAAGAATAAAGCAAGTTTATGATGACATATAAGAATTTTTTATAAAATTGAACTTCATGGTTTTCCTGGTTATAATTCTGTTTTTGTCACACATTTAGTGATGTGATTATTTTGGGCTTTTCTGCCATGTTTTCTCAATGACTATGAAAGTAGAGTCCAAAGCCTCTTTTAATTCCTACAGTTCTGGAGGGGCTTCGTGTATAGCACTGGCAATATTGATTTTCTAAGAAGCTTATAAAACATCGGAGAGGCTCCTCACCAGGCTAGCTATATTGTGATAGATTCTTTTGGCTGCAACAACTCTTAAATGCCAATGACCAACTCATAGATGTGCTGATAATTTTCTTTGTCGAAAGAAGTTCTCACACTGATAAAATTGCAGATACTCAAAGAAAATAAAGTATACCAAAACTACAGAACAGGTTGCTAGCTTTTGTTTCTTGTTTAAATCATATAGTTTCTTTTTTTTTTTTTTTCTTTTGCTTTTTCCTGAGGCAATTGAGGTTAAGTGACTTGCCCAGGGTCACACAGCTAGGGAATGTTAAGTGTCTGAGACCAGATTTGAACTCAGGTCTTCCTGACTTCAGGGCTGGTGGTTCTAATCACTGCACCACCTAGCTGCCCCTGAATCATATAGTTTCAATTAGAAATTAAATCATCTTTTTAAAACCCAAGCATTGCAACTTTTTCATACCCATGGTGGATAAAATGGGATCCTTTCCTAGAATACTTATTTTATAGAATTGTAGATTATCAGAGTTTTATGAACTATTAGAGATCATTTAGTACAGTACCTACTTGAAGCATTATTCATGAATAAATGAAAAAACATTTCTTGGGTGCTTACTATGTGCCAACTCCTGTGCTAAGTGCTAGAGATACAGATTAAAAATGTGACATAATCTCAGCTTTCAAAGACCTCACATTCTAATTAGGGGAGGAGAATTCAGCTAAAGGGGTATATGGAAAGACCCAGAAGTCTTAGAACCCAATTGTAGGGTTTATAGCAAAGCCTAGAGGTCCTTTAACACAGTGTTGGTAAGGAATGGACAGTGCTACTGTTCTGCATTGTATAGAGGTAAGAGCAGAAGAACTTGCAATACAAATGGTAAAGCCTAATGGTCCTCCATTTCCACAAAAGAAACAGAGTTCTTCTTCCATCTTATCTGGCCTAGAATAAGTTGTTGGTCCTCTGAGTTAGTGCAGGGATTGCATTGAGAAACCAGAATTCAAAGCAAGACACAATATATCCTCCTGAAGTCTTTTCTTTGAGCTAAACATTTTCATAACTAAATTGGTACTTCTTTTTTTTTTTTTTTTTAAGAAAATAGGTAGCCAGTAGTTTAGAGAATAGTGCTAGATAACTTTAAATATACCTTCCACATATAAAATCATATAGCCACAAAACGATAAAAATGTGAGATGATAATTAAGAAGTCTGGAACAATTTGTTTACAACTTTTTAGGAACTTCAGCATTTTTTTTGATACTGTAAATTTCCAATTATTTGAAATCTATGAATTAGATTGTTTTTGTCCTTCCGTTTTCCCTTCTCCCTAAACTCTTACCCATTTCTAACCACTGTACTTTTGGGTTCTGGTTTGCTAACAGAACAATCCATGAGAAAATTAAGTGTGAGTTATTTTGGGCAGAAGAGTTGAATGTCCTTTGGAGAGTGTGTGTGTATCTACATTCCAAAAACAAATTAATTTTTATTATCTATTGTGCCTTGCACATAATCAGCATTTAACCATTGTTGAATTAAATTGTTTTATCTATACTACTTCTTCCCTCTGTTAGTATCGTTAATTCAGCATTTGCTGAATTGGTTATAAAATTAAGAAAATGTCAATAGAACAGAATTCCCGGTTTTTTATTGTCTTGTTTCTTAATGTCATTTCACCACATTTAGTAAACTGCTCATTCATTAAGTTAAAAGCCCTGACTTGGCATAGTAATGTATATTCTTTATGAGAATTTAAAGATATATAATTAAAGTTTCCATGATGGATTGAATATTCTTTTCATATATTAATATGTTGTAGTCTTGAATTTGGTGTCTAGTTCTACTCTATTTCTCAGCCCTCGGGATCTGAATTTTGCACATACATTTATTCTAAATCCATAGACATCAGCTTCCTGTTATATAGTGTACTGTGCTGGACACTGCAGGGAATTCCAAGATAACACATATTCCTTGCCCTTAAGGAGCTTATGATATAATAACTGCATGTACAACACTTTCCCTTACTTTGAAGACTAGAAGTAAAAGGGAAGAGAAAGTGTAGTCTTCTTAGTGTAGTCACTAACTTTTGCAGTTCATTGAACAAAACCATTTGGCTATGAAGGAAGTCACATACAAACTTCTCCCAGATTTAGAGGCAAAGCACAAAGTTTCTGAGTCATATGACTTTAAGGGAGTGGCAGAAAAAAAAAAGGATAATTCTTGTGAATTGTCACAAAGATAGTTGACGGATAGGGGACTAAGTGTTCCTTTTTGTCTGCTGTATTGTAAGCTCCTAAGGGGCAATGAGCATGCTTTAAAAAACCTCTATATGTCTTCCCAATGCCTAGGACAGTGATTTGCGCATGCATCTTAGGGGCATAATAAGAGGTTGGATTTATGAATTGAGTGAGGCCAAGGCAAAGGGGTGGGGAACAATTTTAAGGAATCTGTTTGCCATCAGATTTGCTAATGGCTTTAAGTCTGCTACTTGTTCCAGAGAGCTACATGTCCAAGAACTCTGATGATGATGATGAGCCAGCTAAAGAATCCCAACGGTCGCTCCGGAAGCGAGGTCGAAATGCAAATGACTGTTCAGAAGCAGAAGCAGAGGAGGAGGAGGAAGAGGAGGGTCGACCTGCCCGAAAACGACTGCATCGTATTGAGACAGATGAGGAGGAAAATGGGGAGAATGCTGATGGTAATGTGGAGCAGCGTGCAGTGGCCAGCAAGCATTCGGCATCTCATGGGCAGCATGATCATACTAGGAAGCCCTATAGGATAGACAGTGATGAGGAAGAGGACTTTGAAAACGTTGGGAAAGTAGAAAGTCCATTGGACTACAGCTTAGTGGACTTACCCTCTGCTAATGGACAGAGCCCTGGCAAGGCTATCGAAAACTTAATTGGCAAACCATCTGAAAAACCTCAAGCCCCCAAGGACAGCACAGCCAATGCCAGCCTCGCACCCAATGGAACAGGTGGTGGGCAGGAGGCCGGAGCACCAGAAGAAGAAGAGGATGAACTTTTAAGAGTGACTGACCTTGTTGATTATGTCTGTAACAGTGAACAGTTATAAGACTTTTTTTCCATTTTTGTGCTAATTTATTCCACGGTAGCTCTCACACCAGCGGGCCAGTTACTAAAAGCTGTTTTATTTTTCCTAGAAAACTCCACTACAGGATCACTTTTTAGAAGCAAAAATTCCACCAGTCCCTGCAGTCTTTCTGTGAAGTGACCAGTTTTGAACTTTGAAGATAAATAATCGCTGTAAATTCCCTTTGATGGTTTGGTTTTTTTTTTTTGTTTGTTTGTTTTGTTTTGTTTTGTTTGTTTTTGTTTTTGTTTTTTCTTTTTTCCCCTAAATTCATGGTCCTTGGTAATTTCATTCATGGGAAACACACACACACACACACACACACACACACACACACACACACACACA
>JAJPUD010001621.1:96324-119072 GCA_023553655.1 Myrmecobius fasciatus | reverse complement strand
ACACACACACACACACACACACACACACACACACACACACACACACACTCTAATGATAACAAGATTTGTATATTTTTGACTTTATAGTTCCTGAGCTCTCCTGACTTTGTGATAAAGGATGAATAAGAATGCATTCCAAATCTGTCAGGGCCCAAAATGGAATTTTGGGGTGGGAGAAAGCGCTTGTGCTTTACTGTTTTCATATTAAATATATATATATACATATATATCATATTTAAACATTCATAACAGATTACGATTAACAGACAGTTTAGAGGTACATGTCTGTATTATTGCATTTTGTGAATTGTAGATAACATCGTACCATAGCTCATTTAGTAACAGCCTTCATGAAATCAACTTATTTAATACTGGAGATAACCACACTTAATGAAAAAGAGACCAAGAAAGTACCATTAGTAAGAGCTCTAATTTAAGTATCTGTTACTATGGAGGGTTTTTTTTTTTCCCCTTAATCATCTGAAAAGCATTTGTACCATGAAACATAGGATAATGAAGCTTGGACAGCCAAATAGTGCTAGCAGTAAATTTTGTAAAATGGTTTTATGCATATTTGATCAGATCATCCCTACTGTACCATGTCTTAATGGCAAATATTGGTGTGATGATTGTACATATTTGGTCAGTATGACAAAAGAGACAGTGTAACCATGACAGATAGCATAAGTATTATTTTAACAGCTGACCACTTAATGTTTAAACATTTGAAAAGTTATTTTGAAATATATGTATCTATATAGATATCTGCATATGCCATACATCAAGAGATGTTGCGCTGACAGTGGGATTTTAGCACATTTGATGATGGGAGTGGGTTTTCAGGTGACTCCAAACCAATCTATTCTTGCCCTTAGTATCTACTTCAAATTGAAGTCTACAAACCAAGCAGTTGCTTTGGAAGGTTTTTAGTTTGAGTTTGTGTGTGCATGTATGTGTGTATGTGTCTTTATATGTGTATTTGTGAGAAAGAGAGTATTGGGGGGAGGTGGGGGAGGGCGGTGTGCGTGTGCTTTGGGATTTTCTGCCTGGATATATTAGCAGATTTTAAATGTCGTTTTTGCCTTTTGCCATTAGAACTTTATTCAGATTCATAATACTCACGTGACCAATCTAAAGGAAAGCAATCAGTATATCTCTTAAGTTTATGTGCATAACATCCACTTACATGCTTTGACACTCTCAAGACAAAGTGATGGCTGTCATTTTAAGCAGAGAGGTGAGGAGTTGGACAATTGAGCACCCGGGTCACTCTAACCATGGTCCTCCTTTTATTCAGCCTCTGTATCATCCTGTGAATGTTTGGGTAGAACCCCTAACATTTGGACAAAGTATAGCCTTTATGATGAAACTTCCATGTGTCCTTTTGAAAACAGATGGTCACTTCTGGTCAGAGGGATTAAGTTTTTTTTTTTTTCCTGTCCATTGCTGGCAATGGATGTATGTTACCTGCTAATGGCACCAAAGGGTCACATCCTGTCTCATCTCTAAATTAAGCCTTTTGTGTGCTAGTCAATCCATAATTAAGCACTTCTCTTTTTTTTATTATTTTTTATTTTTTAAAAGCTGGCACTAGAACTACATATAAATACCTCTCTAGAAAACTTTGCCTGCCTTCCCTTTGTATCCCTCCCCGATTTAATCTGCAGACTTAACTTTTGGCCTTGAAAGTTTATAGCTGTTTGTGTTTGGTGTTTTTTTTGTTTGTTTGTTTTTTGTTTGTTTGTTTTGTTTTGTTTTTTGTTTTTGACTGATGTTGGTTCTTTACTGTTTTATTCATTTAATTCTGTAGTTCACCTGTCCATTAATATTTTTGTTGGATTCTAGCAATGTATATTTCGTCTGTTTTAAAAATAAAATAAAATAATCAAAGGCAACCTAAAATTAGGATGCACCAATAGTATGCTGTGTTAAGAAAGTTGTGACTTTATTTTGAAGAGAATTTCCCATTTTAAGGGGAAAAAATGACTTGCTAATGCAAGTCAGACCACAAAATGCCTTTATGATTTGTGCAGTGTTTAATTCAAATTCTTTGTCTATTATTTATAGTAAATTGCAAAGGTTTAACATTTTAGCTTCATTTAAAGCAAGTTGACAGAGAAAGAGTGCTTGCCAGCCCTAGTTTCATTTTGTACCTGAGCAAAGATAACTACAACATGCAATTTCCCTTTTAATCTGATATGCCTTCTTCATGCTTCTTACCCCAGAAACTTACCAGCCCCAGCTTCCACCTGAAACTTGCACTTTTACTTCAGGCACATAAATAGAAAATGTTGCTGTTATGGGATTAATATATTTTCATTGCATGTCTGATGTACAGAAATTCAGCAGGTTCTTTTTAACTCCTCCAGTGCAGAAAGTCGCTGTGAATTTTTATAGTAGTATGGCAGATAGATACTGATTATGGGACTAGCTTCTTGCAAGTTGTAATTAGGCCACTTTGATCAGCTGGTAATTAAGGTCTTTGAATCTTTGCCTGTATGCTAAGTGGCAGAACTATCCCAGCCACAGCTGGTAGAACCCTTCAGCCAAATTCCATCTACCTGAGCCACTGATAATTTAAAATGTTGCTCTCTAGGTAGTTATGAGTATGTAGGGCATATAGCTGATTGGTCCAACTGAAAGCTGTAGCAGATCTACATTGGTTCTGCCTCTTGTTAAGCATACTCAAGCTTGAATTTCTTGATCATCACAAAGGAAATTTGCCATAGTGTGAATTCTAAATATATTTTTCATTGTCAGGTGAAAATAATGAAGAAAATTCAAATGCTTTCTCAAAAATATAAGAAAATAATTGGGCTTACATTGAGCATTCCATGGCCATCACACGACAAAGCTACTTGCTTACATATGGTAAAATCCCTTGTATAAGATCCAAATTGGGCTCTTCCATTCCATAACAAATGTATTAGAGATTCTAATGTGGTATTCATTTTATTCAGCCATATTAAGTCAGAATTTGGAGTATTTAACAACACAGTTTCGTTTCCTATAAAAATGTCTCCCATTTTGGTCATTGAAAAAGCATTGGAATTATAGTTAAATTGCATCTTGATTTTAAAGATTTTCTCCTGTTGGAATAATGTTCAATTTGATATTTATTGATTCTAATATGTTAGTGTAAATCCAATGGCAGACATAGCTATTGGCCAGATGAGAGTAATCTTTGGATGTACTGCGCCTTTTCCACATGGTATAACCTGGCCAAGATTGCAGTCTTAACGAGGAAATATGTAAATAGTCAAAAGATTTTCAAATATTTTTGAAACCACTAGAGACTCTTCAAGGTTTTTAAAAGAAATAATTGCAAAAGAATTTGTCTTGTTGTCTAATTCTTAGTTGTCACAACCGAGCCCATTTTGTTTAATAACATTACAAATTTGATTGGTCACTTGAGTATCTTTATGAGGAAAAATCAGGTCTATGTAAGTAGAATTAGTGATACTGTTTTCATCCCAAGAGAAGGTTTTAAAGTCTGTTGCACATAACAAGAGATTGTTAGAAATAGTGACATTCTTCCCATGATTTTTCTATTTACTCTGCCTTTACTATGAAGAAGAAAATGAAGTTAAAAGTATAGAAACATAATAGACTTAACTCCACTCTCATAAGTGTTTGACATATCCATGTCCCTATGCTATTTATTCAAACTCAGTCTTGTTTTCTTTGAATTTTCTCAACTTTAAAAATCTAGACTTTAGAGAAATACTACATGAAGAAAAATGATGAAAAAGAAATTCATTCTTTGAGCACCTTAACTTGTTTAATTTGTCATGTACACCCATGTATGAAGAAAATTTGTCAAAGAGTTTTCTTTTCACAGAAAACTGCTTAAAATAGTGGGTTTTGTCTTGGCCATGAGACCAGAAGATAATAGTGATATTCTTCTCTTTGATGTGACATCTACAGAAAGTAATGCTATTTTCTAATAGGCAAAGTTGCATAGCATTCTCTCTGGGTTATTGGCTTTGTTGTCTGAGCATCTCTTAAGCTAAGCTAGTCATTATTTATCCTAACAGTCCATCTCTTCATTACCACTGTCACCCATCATTCCCAATGTTAAAAGTAAACAGTGTAAGAGTAGAAGATGAGGTTTATGGATTTGCTTTGTTATAGTAATCCTGGAAACAAATTTTAAATAGCATCAAACAGGAGTTCTAAATTTGTCAACAAATGTGTAAAATGTTGTATTTGTTTTTAAGAACCTTTCCTTCCTCTTTGCCTTAAGTTATCATTATCACTTCACATTTATTGAGTGCCAATAGTTTGCTAGGTGCTGCCTTTTTTTTTTTTTCCCCTAAATAGAGAAAGAACAAATCCTTGGGATCTAATAGGTCTGCCATCAGTCACTACAGGCCAGAAATTTTTTGTAGTGAATTTTGTATAAATGACTCAAATTCTATATTGTACTGCCTTTTTTTGTTTGTTTGTTTTACACCTTCCCACTCTTCCCATTTCTATGAGTTAAGTATTATATAGATTACCATCAACAATTTTTTTTCTAAATATACAATTAAAAAGCCATTTTTGTAGGCTTGATTGTCTTACCGTTTCATTTTTGTGCAGTTCCTTGAAAATAGTGATAATGCTAAGCACTACAAAAGCAGTCCTGGCACATTTACAATGATTACAATTTAATGTGCAGAAGTATTCTAAATTACAATAACTGTTTGGGATACATAAATCTCCATATACCAGATTTTTGGTGGGTAAACAATTATTTATGATTTCTGAATAAGCTATTTAGACTTTGGGATAAGGACTTTAAAAAAAAGGATGTTGAGGGGGCAGCTAGGTGGCGCAGTGGTTAGAGCACCAGCCCTGAAGTCAGGAGGCCCTGAGTTCAAATCTGGTCTCAGACACTTCCTAGCTGTGTGACCCTGGGCAAGTCACTTAACCCCAATTGCCTCAGCAAAAAGCAAAAAAAAAAAAAAAGGATGTTGAATAGAAACTTTAAATTCATGTCACTTAACACAGTTTAGAGAATATGCTGAGGTCTGTCTTAGTCCTTTTTTGCCACTGGATGATGTGAGTTAAGAATAGAATTGTCAATTCCAATTTTATACTTCCTCTTAACTTTCCTCCATTTATTGAGAAATTTTAATTTTATTGTAAAATGTGTTTTAAAATCTATTTATTAAGTTCTGGTGGTAGAACAATTAGCTGCATGTTAGAGATACAGCCATCCAGAAAACCGTTGTTTGGAAATTTAAGTAAACACTCAAGAGCTTCAGAAATCGTTTAACTTATTTTGTATTTTGCAAAAAAAAAAAAAAAAAAATTTATTTTGCTTAGAGTGACATTTTTTATAATTGTGTACAGCTTTTAAGGGGATGGGAGGTGGGAAATAACACCTAAAAGTAGATTGTAGATTTTTACAATTGTGTTTGTGATAGAATATCCACGGGTCTATGCTGTAATTAAAACTAAAACTGCTTAACAATTTGTGCCATGATGGTCTTTTTCATCCTGCCTGAGATATGAATTTTGTTTATACAGATCAATCCTGCCTTACAAAGGAATTGTGAAACTAGGAAAACTAATACAATTACTGTCTTCAAAGGCATTTTTCAAAAATTCAAGCAAAATTATATCTATTCATATAAATGAATGATCAGGAAAAGGAGTTCAAAATGACCCTGGTTAGAAGAATATTCTGATGCTGGTTTTTCCAAGGGAATATCATAGCTAGCCTAATGTGTTTTTCTCATCTCCATTTGCAAGTCAGAAGAACCTACCAGTGATATTCGTACTTCTCAAGGACAGAATACAGTACAATACTGTTACTTAAAACATATGGAAGGCAGGCAAATAATTCCTTATGATGTAAGAATACTGCTATTCAAGGATGCTAATTCATATGCTTTTAAAATTGATGTGGCAAGAAAAAAAGCAAATCTTAAGTTTTCTAATTCCACTCTCCTTCAATACTGGTGGTTTTTGAAATTTCATTCTTTTAAATAGTACATACCCATAGTTTGATATTTAAACAAAGAAGTGTTTTGTTTTATTTTATTGCTCTCCTTTCCATTATGTAGCACAATGGTGTCCTTAGGACGAATTAATCTGAGAAAATGTTATGATAAACACCTAATCTAGCTGTTTTTCAGCTTCTATTTGTACTTGTTTTCGGTTAGGATGGGCTTTTCAGTGTATTAGTGCAATCCTGGTGATTTTTGAGTCTCTTGCCTTGGCATAAATAATATAGACTAGCAAGCAGGAATTTGGGGGTTCTGTGTGTTATTGTTCATTTAAGTAATAGTGTCAGGCATTCAGAAGAACTAATCAGATCAGAGCTGCCAGAAGATGCCTTGCAATTTAAAATATGCTTATGTGAAATACTTTATTTACTCCTATACTTTGAATCTGTTCTGTTGGTTTTTCGGTTTTTAAGAAAATATAAAATTTGTGAATTGGATTCTCAGACTTAGGGAATGCCTCTGTCTATTTTGTTCTTTAAGACAAGTGTTAAATGTTAAGAAGCTCAGCAGTTAAGGTCATAAGATATTTTAGCCTTACAAGAAGGCTGAACTTGTTTCTTGATGGAATCATGATTATTGCTAAAAGTGACAGGAAAACCCAGGTTGGGTTTATTCTTTATGGATGTGTCCTGAATGTGGTAGTGGGAGAATATATTTTAAAAACTGGAAACGTGACTCATTGCACAGAAAATGGGTGATACTTCTCACTCTTTTTTTCCCACAACTATGCTATCACAAGCATGTAAATTTTGTGCATAAAAATAATGTGGGAAGAAGTCCTGATAGCCTTGGTGCTTAAGGGGTTAAACTGCAATTTATGAACAGCTAGTGTGTTAAAATTGCAATGCACAACTGTTTAAATACTATATACCTTGTAAATGAAAAACAGAATATGTTAAGGCTGGTGCCAATATTTTTGTTAATGAAATGTTCAATGTTGTCTCACTATGGTCTGGTCAGAACTCTCTTGGTGTGTAAACGAGGCCCAAAGCCATTTTATAGCCGCTGGCCTAATTGTGTAACTTTTTCTTTAATAATGCTTTTGTTATAATACCTTCTGTCATTTATTACATATAAATATGACATGTTGTCATAATAAAAAAATTTTAAATGACTTGATGGACCTAGCATGTTGTGTTAGTAAACTAAGCTTTTGCTTTAAACTCTAGAGGTTGTTCATAATGGTTTGGTGAACTCTCAGAGATTATCTCTACAAGAAATTGGCTCTGCTTCTAAGTTTGTAGACAAATCAACATTTTATAAGCACCTCATGTTTACAAAGCAGTGGGGATGATGGATAAAGAAAAAAAGGACAGATAACCTACTTAATGATTACTACATTGGTGTCATTGTGAGTGAAGAAGGGATCTGAGGTGAGAGATATGTGGCTATAAGATGAGGCAAATATTAAAGATGTTGCCCTCCACAAAAATGAAAAAGTTGGGGAAGGAGGGACAAGTTCAAGGAGCAAGAAGATGAGTTCAGTTTTGTACAAAGTGAATTTGAGATACTGGGATGTACAACTAGAAATTTCCAGTAGTCAATTGTAGTAATGAAGTTTGGAGAGGGGTGATTGGACTGAATATACAGATTTAGATTCATCTGTATAAAGACTATGTATAACCCATGAAAGTACACAAAATTACAAAGAGTTTAAAGGAATTTAAAAGAAGGCTAAAACCTTGGGACATGTACACATTAGGAGGACATTAAGCCAGTATGAAAGCCAAGAAAGTGTCAAAATAGGTCAGAATTGAGCAGGGAGCCAGAAGCTGAAGAGATCGTTAGTGCCATCTAAAATATTGCAGAAATGATAGGAGGATTGAGGGAAAAGCCTATCAAATTGAGTGGTTGAGATCATTTGGAAAGGGCCTTTTCAGTATAGAACTAGAGTGATAAGCCAGATGACAAGGGGTTGGAGAAGGTATTGTCAGGACTTGAAATATATAGGATGATAGCTTTCATTGATACCAGTAACTAAGGGCAGGTTTGTTGTTTTTGTTATTGTTGGTTTTTTTTTAATAATACTGAGGCGTGAGCTTATATATAAACAGTAGGAAAAGTGCTTAAAGATAAGAAATTTCAGATTAGATAAATGTAGACATCTCTCAAGGAAAATGAGGAAAAAATAAAGGACACAAGTTGAAAGGTTAAGTTTGGGAAAGAGGTTTTCTCAAATAGTATTTTATTTTTCCAAATATGTGGCAAGATATTCAATATTCATTTTTGTAAAACTGTGTTCTAAGTTTTTCTCCCTCCCCAAGACACCAAGCAATCTGATATAGGTTAAATATGTGCAATCCTTTTAAACATATTTATGTATTTGTCATGTGCAAGAAAAACCAGACCAGAAGGGTTGAAAAAAGCTACAAGAAAGGAAAAATCAACACACAAAAAGGTGAAAATACTATGCTTCAATCGATATTCTGTCTTCATCTCTCTTTGAATGTGATTGACATTTTCCTTCCTTAGTCTATTGAAATTGCCTTGAATCATTGCATTGTTGAGAACAACCAGTCCAGTTCCTCAAATTAATCATCACACGATCTTGTTATATAAAATACATTGTTTGCCTGGTTCTCCTCACTTCACTCAGCATCAGGTCATGTAAGTTTTTCCAGGCTTTTCTGAAATCATTTCTTATAGAATTTTATTACCCTCATATACCATAATTTAATTCAGCCCTTCCCCAACTGATGGAAATTGAGTGGATACCCTTGTTATTACAAAAAGGATTATTCTAGTTTTGTGGGCCCAGGTGAGGTTAGATATGGATTTTTAGTGAACCCATTCTGTTGAATTTTGTGACTTTATCATTCAGTGTTAGGGGACTGAAGCAGAAAATAGAACCACAATAGACAGTGATAGCAAAACACATATAGGGATTCAAGACTGGAGGACAAGATCTAGTGGAACTGGCTAACTATAGTAAAGTAAATGGAGATGTAGATGGAAAGGGGGGAAAGTGAAACCAGAATAACAATGATGACTTGGAGAATAAATAACTTTGAGGAAATACAGTACTTCCAACCATGGATGTCCCCCCAGACTCTTCTCCCTCTACTAATACTTGGTGACCTCATTGGTTCCTGTGTGTTTGTTCATCATCTGTAGGCACGTAATTCTAAGACCTATGATCTCTCTCCTGAGTTCTAGTCTCACATCAAGCTTTGGGGCATCTCATAGGCATCTCAGAATGAACAGATCCAAAACAGAACCCATTAATCTTCCCTTCCCCTCACCACAACTCACAAGCTAGTTCTCATCTTTGAGTTCACCCTCACCACCCAAACCCACTGTGTCGCTAAGGCTTGTCATTTCTACCTTTCCAAGGTGTCTTCTAAACATTATCTCATGTCTCGACTATTGCAGCAGCCAATGGGTCTGTCTGCCTTGAGACCCTCCCCATTCTAGTCCGTCTTCCACTCAGCTGCCAGAGTGAGTTTCCTAAAGCCCAGCTCAGACCACATCACCACCCTTCAATCCAAACTAAAGGGGTTTCCCATTGTTGTCACTCATGTGTGACTCTTCAAGACCTCATTTCGAATTTTCTTGGCAAAGAATCATTTGCCATTTTCTTCTCCAGATCATGTTTACAGATCAGGAAACTGAGGCAAATAGGGTTGTGACTTGCCTAGGGTTACACAAATAGTGTCTGAAGCTGGATTTGAACTCAAAATGAGGAGTTTGGGTGTTCTGTCCATTTCACCACTGAGCTGCCTGGTTTCCTGTTCCTTACTGGATCAGACACAATATCCTCTGTTTAGCGCTTTTTCTAAGCCCTTTAAACCTCAGGCCCTTCCTACCTTTCCAGTTTTCTCATACTTTACTCCCTTCACATACTCCATGATCTAGTGACAAGGGTCTCTTTTCTTCTTGTTCATCCTCCGTACTCATTCTTCAGGCTCCCTGCCTTTTCAGTGGTTGGGACCCCTATTCTTTGTAAGTTCTTCCTGCTCAGCCCCACTCACTGGCTTCCATACCTTTCTCCAAAACTCAATCAAACTCCAGCTTCTGCAAGAAGCCTTCCTTCTTATCTGCTCTTATCTACATTCATAGCCATCCCTATTTGAATGTGAGCTCCTTGTGGGCCTATTTTTGTCTTTAGCAGAGTTCTTGGTATATGTTAAATGCTTTAATCACTTGTCAAAACAAAAAGCTGTTTAGCCTAAGTGAGATAGTTGGAGAGAGTTGTATTTCAGAAGATTGTGATAGTCTTCTGAAAATTTTCAGAAAAATAATTCAGGATAATGGTGAAAAGTCACCAAGAAGGAAGGTAGAGTTTAGGCTGGAGAAGAATTCTGTGATCCTGGTATAAAATTCATTAAAGGACAAGATGAGGTTACTAGGGTTTAGTAGCTGACAATAAGATTCTGAACAGGATGAAGGGCAGCAATGGAAAAGATAGTATTCTATATATTGGGGAGAGTCAATGCAAATATATACAGAATATTTTTTTAATTAAAGCTTTTTATTTTAAATATATATACATGGATAATTTTCGACATTCACCCCTACAGAATCCTGGGTTCTAATTTTTTTTCCCTTCCTTCCCTCCATCCACTTCCCCAGTCGGCAAGTGATCCACTATATATTAAACATGGCATACATAATATCATGTGTAACAGGATCATAGAGTGCACAGAGAGGAGAGAAGTGTAAGAAGATTAGAAGGGGTCATATTGTGAAGATACCCAAATTACAAGATGGATGACTGGGAAGATGGCAATGGCCTTGAACATAGGAAAGCTTGAGTTCTGGTTTGGATATTCTGATTCTGAGATGTCTCATTGATTTTAATAAGATACTGGAGTGATTTGCCGTTTTCTTCTCCATTGTTTCCCTATTATAGATGAGGTACTGAGGCAATTAGGAAATAAGTGACTTGCCTAGGGTCACACAGCTAATAAGTGTCTGAGGCCAAATTTGAACTCAGATTTTCCTGACTAAGTCTGGTACTTAGTTCACTACACCACCTAACTACTTCCTTTAGAATCCCTGATCTACTTCAAAGCTCAGGCTTTTCCAAAGGCTCCCTTCCTTCTAAACCCCTACTTCTAACTAACAGTGTCTTCACATATTTTGAAATGACCATATATTTATTTACTTTTTATATATTTTTGAATCTATTTATACATGTATATTTTTCCCCCGATAGGATGTGAACTGTGAGCATAGTTTTATTTTTTGCCTTTGCATTTTTCATACCCAATGTAGCACCTGGCACATAGTAGGTATTTCATAAATGCTTGTTCATTGATTCCTTCAAATAGAAATCTGTTAATTGGAGACAATGTGTTAAGATGGAAATGAAGATATTAATATTTACTATATATATAAGAGAAGTAGTATATCTCTAATGCTTTTTCCTAGATCTAGTAAAGAGGGGACCATAATGATAATATTGATGAATGGAGATAAATTGTCCTGGGGCTTCTAGGATCAGTCCATGGGGGAGGTGTTTTTTTCCTTGACAAGTTTTACAACAGAATATTCCCTCAAGCCTCTAAAGGTTACGTTCCAGATAATTCATCACTATAACAGCAATCACCAAGGGGTGATCTCTTTGGATATTCTGAAGGACAATTGGAACCTAGCCTTCACTATATCTAAAGTACTCTCTCCTCACTGATTGCAATCCTACTCACCCCTTAGTGGGAAATATTCCCACTCATTATATGACCAACAGAACAGAACATGACAGAATGGTCAGGCAGTAAACTAGAAGATATACTATATAAATTGGGTTTTCATCCAATCCACATAATTTGTCTGGCATGGAAAGAGCTGTTTATAATTTTGAAGGGGTCAGAGGAAGATGGAAACCAATAAAAAGTAGGATATTTCCATAACAGATTTTATTCAGTCTTTTATTGTTGTAACTTAAGGTATCTTGCTACAGTAGACAGAATTTATAATTAATAGCATCTTTTAAGACTGTCATTGGTTCTGCAATATTAACTCAAATGTAGTACAGAAAAGAATGTACATTTTGGCATTTGGTCTCTGTTGCTTGAAACATGCAAAAGATTAATGAACAGCTTAAAATGTATAGGTACATATGATATTTATGTAGAGTACTTCCAAAACTTCTCTTCCTTCTCCTCCTTCTTTGTAAAAAGATGTTAGGGTTTTTTTTCCATTGATATTTAATGAATATTGATGTTTAACAGTTTATGTGCTTTATATATAGTCTACTTTAGTGTGAGAAGATTGGAGATTTTAATCAGGACCTAGAGAAATTTGTGGTGAAATACTTTAAGATGTTTTACTGTAAGGAGTTAAATAAGAGTCACTCAGTGAATTGGTTATATATTGTGGGCTATTTCAGTTTGCATTTGTTACTGTGCTAATACAAAAACTTAAAAAAAAAAAGGGGACTGGCTATGAGGGATGAAGATAGCTTTGAAGTTACTAATCTGGGTTAATAACCCTCAACAAAAGTGGGGGATTTGGAAAGAGAGCTAATTTAATGGGGAAAATAAACTGGGTTTTGAACATTAAATTTGAACTACCAGGTTAACATTCAGGTGAAGATTTCCAACAAGTGGCTTGAGATGAGCCCAGAGTTCAGGATTCAGATTAGATCTGAATGTAAAATTTTGGGAGACATCTGCATAGGAGTGGTAATTGAACCCATAGAATTATCAAAAGTCAGACTAAAGAAAGAGAAGAGGGCCTGATACAGCTCTTGGGGCAAGAGATTAATAATGACTCACTGAAAGAAACTGAGGTCACACAGATACTTGTGTCTGTCCCTGAGCAAGTACTTAACATCTCTGTGCCTCATCTATAATATGAGAGAGTTGGATCTGAAGGCTTCTAGATCTACATTCCTGTTAATGTCTCCTTTTTCCAAGGGTGGCTTATGTCTATTCATGAAATATTTTGGAGCCTGATTTAGATTTTGTATCTGTAGAAGCTATTGTTTCCCTTCTATAAAAAATTAGGTGTGAGCTACTGCTATTGTAAATTATGTTTCTCAACTTTCGCAGAAGGTGAGCTATCTAGAACAACAGCATTTGACTAAATAGAAACAGGGCTAAAATATATATTGTATTAATAGTAACTTTTATTTCCTTAATTTTCTCAACCCTCCTTCATTCCCTAATCTAAAACAATATTATTAACCATCACTTCAGAAATTGCTCTTCCCTGAGTCTAGAATACCTTTTCTCAATCCTTATCCTCAGAATCAAGATTGGCCCATTTAACCTAGGACAAGGTTATTTTTGTTTGCCCTTCATTCTCCAAGAGGACCACGACATCAGGGAGATGATGCCATACATAACATGCAAGTGAATCAAACTTAAATGAGGGAGGCAATGTCACCTGCCTCATTTTCCCCACCTGAACCATCTGGGTCCAGGGGCCAGATATAGATCAGGACAACTGGAGATGACCCTGCAAGCAATGGGAGACCTTGGCCGTTTTAAGCTAAGGTCTTCAACAGGTCTCAGTTTGACAGAGACTACATCCATTCAGTGATTAAAACTAGGTTGCATTTGAGGCAATTTCTTTTATCTAGTCCAAAAAAAAAAATCTAAATAGTACTAGAGTCCTGCCTTAATATCCTTATTAAGGGATCTCCACTTAAAGAGCTTCAGAGAACTTGTTCTCTATCCACTTCCAAATAGCTCCAATAATTGAGAAGGTTTTCATTACACTGAGCTTCTGTCTAACTCTCAGCAGGTCTCCTTCTCACTATCCTCTTCCTTCTTATTTTGTCTTCTGGAGCCAAGCAGAAGTAAGAGTATCAAAGGCAGTTGCTTTATCTGTGTTGCTTTATCTGTCAGATGAGGGCTTAAAGTTAAGAAATATGTATTGTCCTTTCTACTTCTAAAATGATTCCACTCTTGTAATTTTCACTAACAAAGAATTCACTTTCAAAATCAAAAACAGCTCAACAGTATTTCTTAGGGAGATAATATATTAATAATACTCCATATACATATTTTAATTTGAAATTCATTTAATTTGAGATTTATTTTAATATTTTAAAAAGCAAAATACTAACATAGAAACCAGGTGGGATAGTGGCTAAGAGTCAGAGAGACCTGAGTTAAAATTAATCCAATTCTAAATATCTGTGTGATCCCTGAGCAAGCCTCATCTACAAAATGAGAGAATTGAATCTGATGGCTTCTAGGTCTACATTCCTGTGTGCAAGTCAAGCAGGCCTTTGTAACTCTTCCACTTACAAAAGGCATTCCATTTCTTTCTCCATACCTTTTTCCAGAGGCCATCCTCCATAACTGCAATGCATTTCCTCACCTCCACATTTTAAAATCACTCTATTTTTTTTTTAGTCAGCTCAAGTTCTGGGAAACCTTTCCTGAAGCCCCCAGCTGCCAGTACCCAATAAAATCTATTTTTAAATATGCCTATCTACATACATACATGTATATAACTTCTACTGATAAGAAATGGGGAGATTGCTGGTCCTATGACAACCCCATTAGATTTCTGATCATAGATTTTATGCTTCTTAAAGTCAAGGATTGTATCTTACTCATCTTTGTACTCCTCTTAGTAGAACCAAAAAATCTGGCCTTTTACTGGCTAATGAGAATATAGGCAAAATACTTGACCACTCTTAACCTCAATTTCCCTCATCTGTCAAATGAGGATAATAATACTCACAGTATTTACCTCAGGGTTTTTGTGAAGTTCAAATAAGATAATAAGCATTTGGCAAACTTCAAAAAGTGTTTATATAATGCTTTTAAATATATTTCTGTAGTTGTCATGAGCAACATTATCATAGAGGAGGACCTCATCCATTCTATGAAATTAATTAATGATTGAATGAATAGAAAAATGAATGAGTAATATAAATGAATGATCATTATGTTTTTAATACTTTTAATATTTACAGAATATTCAGGTAGCAGAGCCTAGTTCATCTGAATTCCCAGATGCTCCACTTTTGTTGCTAATATTTATTGTAACTATAAAGAGATCATAAAATCCTCATATTTTTGTTGTTCTTTGCCCTTCTTTCTGGCAGAAGACCATGACATCAGGGAGCTAATACTATAGCTTATAAGTAAATTGGACTTGAGGGAGGGAGAGAGTGTTGTGCAAGGTCACCAGTCTCACTTTCTCCTTTGGAGCCATGTGGGTCCAGTAATTTAATGAGATAAGACAACTGGAGATAGTCCTAGATTTACTATACAGAGACAGTAAAATCTTCATATATCCTGAGCTAACAATCTTCCATTCAGCTCCTACTAGGTAAGTGGTCACTGAACAGTGTCATTAAATCAAGAGTACTCAACTAGAGTTGAGAGACCTTGGTTTGCAGTCTAGCTCAATACTTGACTAGCTATGATATCATCAACAGTATACAACAACCCTAAGCCCCAGTATTTTCCTCTGTAAAATGGGAATAATAGCACTCAACTCTTTGTCTAATTATAGTTGTGAGGAGAGTGATTTATAAACCACTGATAAATCAACTTAAGCTGTTGTCATGCAAAATATTTTAACTGTGAATCCCCCAGGACTTAGCATAGTGCACTATATATAAAATGACAAATTTTCATATTTAGAAGGGAAGCCTGACAATAAACTGGCAGTAATTAAACAGAAATTATATGCCAGGTATTATGCTAAGAATTGGGGATACAAAGAAAAGTAAAATTCAATTCCTATTCTCAAGGAGCTCACAATCTAATAGGGAAGACAATATGCCAACAACTATCTACAACACAAAATATATCTACTTACACACAGACAATTAGGTGATGAAATGGATAGAGTGGATGAAAAAGACCAGTCTTCAATGACCTCAGACTGGGTGTGTGATCCTGGGCAGTTCACTTACTCTCTTTGCCTCAGTTTCCTCATCTGTAAAATGAGCTGGAGAAGGAAATAGCAAACCACTCCAATATCTTTTCCAAGAAAACCCCAAATGGGGTCACAAAAAGTCTGATACAACAACAAAAGACTGAATGACAACAATTCCTGATCATTGTCTAATTCAGCAATCCAGTATTTTGGACTGATATTACAGGGAGTCTCCAAATTGCAATGTCTGATTGGAATCTTTGAGTATAATGTAGCCATTGTTAGTTTGAGTCATTCATTGGGCATTTTAGTGGAGATTTTAAAAATCTCTTTTTTTTTTATACTTTTAACATCTGTTAGTGAATATAAATATAAATATTCAACCAAATAGGAAAAAAAGATTAAATTGTACATGAAAATGTAAACTCCTGTTACTCAGTATTTTTAAATATGATTATCTTTAATAGAATTGGAACAAAATTTGTTTACTACTTGTTTCTGTGTTACCTTTTATTTTCCTGTCAACCCCTTAGGGTAATTAAGGGTTAAAGGGTATGAGCAATTTTGTAGCTCATATTGTATATTTATATGTTGCTTTTCATATAAATTGTATCAATTCACAGCTTCACCTGAAGAATTATATTGATCCTATTTTGCTCAATTACTAGGGTATTGAATTTTTATCATTTTTTGCAATCAGTTCCTGGTTAATAGGTAGAATCAATCTGATAGAATCTTAGAGTTGTTTTAAACTGCATTTTTCTAATGATTCATTAGAGCAGAATGTAAATACACATGATATTTTCAAATCTATTTTCAAAGACTGATGGAAAGCTTTTTGTCTTACCCAAATCATTTTTACCTTTTTTCCCAGCACTTTTTCCCATATTGCACATACACATGAAACCAGTTCATTGATTTGGGACCCATTGTTATTTGAAGGGATAGTCATTGTTTGCTATTCTGCCTCTCATCCTTGCAGCACTCTTGACTTCTTTGTTCAACAAGATAGTCCATTCAGATAGCCTTGTGGTCAGGAATGTGGCAGAAGTGATTTTTGGCTGAAGAGAGCAGAGGGGGAGCAGAGTGAGAAAAGGAAGAACCATTTTATCAAAGACTTAGACCTGGAACGAATCTATCATTGAGGCCTTCAAATCTAACTCTCCCATTTTACAGAAGAGGAAACTGAGACCCAGATAGATGATGTAAGGTGCCCAAAGCCACACAAACAGTAAATGGTAGAGCCAAACCACCATCCTCTGACTCTAAGTTCAGCTTTTTTCCCCACTCCACAATTCTGGGGAAATGGTTGGTTAGATTTCATAATCACCAAGGTTTCTTCTGACACTAAAATTTTGATTCAATAAGCCATAAGGCATGTCATCTCTTGTGCTTTGGTGCATTCTAAAAAAATTTTTTCCACACCTCTATCACCCTGACATCTTCCCCTTCCCTTTATGTTTTTCCCAGTTGAATTTTCTCCACATGACATTTTCAACAATGACATTTGAATTAAAACCTTACCATATGAGGATCAATTGAAGGGAATATTTAGTTTATAGAAGAGAAATCTTAGGGGTTGTATTTAGGAATCAGAAAAGCTAGCAGGGAAATTGTACCAATAAATAGAAATTTTAAATATATATTCATTATAGAGAAGAATTTCTCTGAAAATGGAATGGATTGCCTTGAGATAGTTTCCTACTATTACAAATGTTTCTACTTGAATACTTCTCAGGCTTGGTACAGGACCACTGGTCAGAGAGTTGAACTAATATCGATCAACTTTTATTAAGTACCCACTATGTTCCAGGCATTGTGCTAAGCACTTCGGGATACAAAAAGGCGAAGGACAATCTGCCTTGAAGGAACTCTAATCTAAGGGAGACATTGCTAATAACTAGCAAAAAAATATGCACAAACAAGCTACGTGGAAGGCACTAGAAGTAAGAGGGATTAGGGATAGCTGGAACTTAAGCCACAGAGGCCAGTAATTGGAACAGAAGGGGGAGAACATTCTAGACACTGGGACTTCCAGAAGGAATGCCCAGAGCCAAGAGATGGCCAATGTCACTGGAAGAAGACTATGTGACAGAGAGTAAGATATAAAAAAATTGGAAAGGTAGGAGGGGGCTAGTTTATAAAGCGCTTTGAATGCCAAACAGAGCATTTTGTTATTTGCTTCTGGAGGCAATAGAGAGCCACTGGAATTTTTTGAGTAAGGGAGAAGGGTGATGCTATTGAACCAGCATTTCAAGAAAATCACTTTAGTGGCTGAATGGAGGCTGGATTACAGTGAGAAGAGATTGGAAGTAGATAGATCCATCAGCAAGCTATTGAAGTGGCCTAATAATCCATTTCGTGGTGATTAGGACCATCCCAGGGTTGTAGCAGTGTCAGAGGAGAGAAGAGGGCATATTTGAGAGGTATTGTAACAGTGGAATACACAGATCTTGACAGCAGCTCAGAAAAAGAGAGTGAAAGAAAACAAGCAGTGGGGAATGACTCCTAGCTTGTGAGCCTCAGGACAGGGAAGATGGTGTTGCTCTCTATGGTAATAGGGAAGGTAAGAGGAGGGAAGAATTGAGAACATTTTAGAAGTGTTAAGTTTAAAGTGTTTAATTGGATCCAGTCAGAGATAACAGAAAGGCAGTTGGAAAGTCAAGAAAGATTAGGGTTGAATAGATTTGAAAATCATGACCATAGAGGTAATAATTAAATCCATGGGAGTGGATGAAATCACCGAGAGGTGTAATATAAAAGAAAAGGGACGACTTTGGTATCTAAAGGCCCTTCTAAAATGAGACTTGACTATTGGGGAATTTTCTCAACCTCTTGGGAGAAGTATTCCCATCAAGTGTTGGTAACTGTGAATCAAAGATAGGAGGCCTTACTGAAGACATGCTCATAAGGAATCTATTCTGCTAACAGTAAATTCAGCTTCCTAGAGTACATATTTGGCTTTGTTTTAACCTTTCACAGCCAAACAGCAGCTGTGAAATCTGTGGCAACTTAGTATAGATAAGTAAAACTTTTCTCTTTAAAGAGAGAAGTGGATAAAAGGGAAATCTGTCAAGGGAGAAAAGGGAATATTTGAAAAGCAAATGCCACTAAATACATTCTAGTTCAATGAGTAGGGGTGAAACCAAGGGAAGAGACCAGATTCTTTTTCTGTTGTGACACAGACCTTTTAAACAAAATTGCAGGTTTTCCTATTAGCAGACAGCAACTATTTGTTGCAACAGTGGTTAAGACCATACTTTTGGGGCAGCTAGATGGCCCAGTGGACAAAGCACCAGCCCTGAAGTCAGGAAGACCTGAGTTCAAATGTGGTCTCAGACACTTAACACTTCCTAGCTGTGTGACCCTGGGCAAGTCACTTAAGCCCATAAAACCATACTTTTGAGTGTCCTTTCTTTGGGGTTGGAGACTGTAAATGTTTGGCCACCAGGTGGCTGGGAGTATTGCTAAGATGACATCAAGATGTCCTGAAATGGTTGTGGTTCCAGTTTTTCACTCCACAACTCAGTTCAATACATTTATGCAGGCCCTGTTAGTCACAATGTTTTGTTTGTATACAGCAGCAAAGAGGCTGATATACAAAAGACCAGCAAACTTATCTTTCATGTAGCTTTTGTTGTAATCACAGTGAAGACCACACTGGTTTTGGCTTCACAACAGAATCGTTACTACCTTTTAGAAAGGTATCCCTCTCACTATTTTAGAAGTGGGTTTTAAAATGTTTACTTTTTTTTTTTAAGTTAACATTATGTTCGATTTCAGGAGCTTAAACCACTTTGAACTAGTAATCCATGAGAGAGAGACCATTTGAGAAGTGGATTTTATTTTATTTTATTTTTTTTTTCTTTTTGCTGAGGCAATTGGGGTTAAGTGACTTGCCCAGGGTCACACAGCTAGGGAATGTTAAGTGTCTGAGATCAGATTTGAACTCATGTCTTCCTGACTTCAGGGCTGGTGCTCTATCCACTGCGCCACCTAGCTGCCCCGAGAAGTGGATTTTAAAATGTTTATTTATTTATTTATTTTAAGTTAACATTATGTTCGAGTTCAGGAGCTCAAACCACTGTTGAACTAGTGATCCATGGGAGGTAGAGTTGGAAACTAGAACTCAAGAACCACATGCTTCTCAGAGGTATGGGAGTATAATGACTTCTTCGCGGCTGATTGCGATCATGGGTACCACGCGGTTTCCTTGTTTTGTTTTGGGAAGAGTAGGAGCCCCCTTGGTCCCAGACCCTCCAAGGCACGTGACTGATCGTGGATGGATTTCACTGGATTTCACTGCCCAGGAAGCTCAAGGTCGTGGTTCACTGACATACGTGTCTTGTGACCACATACTAACCTCTCAGCCCACCCGCAGAAAGTTGGCTGGAGGAAGGAGCGCCCCCGCCTCGTGCCCCGGGGGGCCGCTTTGCCAGGACCACACTCCCTCGAGTAGGGCTGGGTCAACGCCGCCCTTTTCTTAGGTCCTTAGTCGTGTATTCATTACACACCTGAGGAAACTGACACTCAGGGAAGTGGCTGGACCCCTTTTGAGTCCAGGGATTAGAAATCATGTGCCTCGCCCCCAGTACCAGAATGGGGGAAAGCGGCTTCCTGTCTTCCAAGACTACCGAGCACTAGTCCTAGAAAGGCTTTGTCTACTCTCCAGTGGAGGTGGGCGGGGTTTAGCTGCATTGTTCTTCCGGGGTGGCGAGCCTCGCCCGGCTCCTTTCCTTCCGGGTTTGGGGCGAGCGTGTTGCCTTCTCCTGTCCAGCCCCCCTCCCTTGTCCGCTGGGCGGCCACTATCACCGCCACCGCTGACAGGATGAGTTTTCTGAAGAGCTTCCCTCCGCCGAGCCCAGAAGATGGGCTTCGGCAGCAACAGCCCGACACCGAAGCGGTGCTGGACGGCAAGGGCCTGGGCACCGGCACCCTCTACATCGCTGAGAGGTAGTGGCGCCGGCTTGAGGGGATGAGCGCGGGCGCGGCGGACCCAAGCGCTCTCCCCCTAACCCCCGCCCCGTGCGTGGGCGCGCTCTCGCTGCCGGGGAGGCGGGGAGGGGGAGGAGACGGGACGCACGCATGCGTGCGTGTTCAGGTGTCGGGTGGTGGAGCATCCTCGAGGCTTCCCGGGCGCTGCGTGGGCCGTTGGGGCCACGCGGAGCTCAGCCTTCTTGGGGGAGCGTCTCCTCAGGCTGAGGGACAGGAAGAGTATGCCACCGGCCTACGGTAGCCTGAGGGTTACAGCCATAGAGCTAGTGCAGGGAATCTCCGCGACAGGGGAGTGACGGGGATCCCCAATTTATCTTGCTTGGTTGCGCTTAGTGTGCGTGTCCTCCCCCCCTTAGATCCTCGGGAGCCGGACCTTGTCGCCTGGCCTTTCTTTGCTTCCCCAGTGCCTGGCATAGTGCCTGGCAC
The DNA here is from genome assembly GCA_023553655.1 of Myrmecobius fasciatus. Classification (NCBI taxonomy): domain Eukaryota; kingdom Metazoa; phylum Chordata; class Mammalia; order Dasyuromorphia; family Myrmecobiidae; genus Myrmecobius; species Myrmecobius fasciatus. The sequence goes on along the minus strand of JAJPUD010001621.1, from coordinate 97,860 downwards.
ACAGTAGGAGACCGAAAATAGGCCAGATCCGTTAGGAAACCCGTCGTTTGGAATTTAGTTTGCTCTACTGCCCATGGGGGCCAGGAAGAAAAAAGCCTCAGTATAGGTCATGGATCCCTTTGGCAATGACTCTGGTGAAGTCTATGGATCTCTTCTCAGCGATGTTTTTAAATGCATAAAATAAAGTAATCGACAAGCACTAAGTAGCACTGAACAGTGGGGGTACAGAGACAAAAGCCAGTCCCTTCAAGGAGCTTAAAATATTTGCTCTTCTTAATATTTTATTTTTTCTAATTACACACAAATGTATGTTTCCAATTAGTATTTTATTTTTCCAAATATATGTCAAGATAATTTTCAACATTCATTTTTGTAAGACTTTGTGTTCCAAATTTTTCTCCTTTACCTCCTCCCTCTCCAAGACAGCAAGCAATCTGGTATGGATTAAATATGTGCAGTCCTTTTAAGCATATTTATGTATTTGTCATGCTGAGCAAGAAAAATCAGAAGAAGGAAAAAGAAACACTAAAAAGAAAAAAGCAAAGCTGAAGATATTATGCTTGGATCTATATTCAGTCTTCATGGTTCTCTATTTGGATGAGGATGGCTTTTTCCATCCTAAATCTATTGGAAATGCCTTGGATGACCTCATAGCTGAAGAGTCGAATCCATCAGAGATCATTATCATATAATTTGTCTTGTTTTACTATATACAATATTCTGGTTCTGTTTACTTCACTCAGTAAGTCTTTCCAGGCTTTTAAAAAATCAGCTTGATCATCTCAATAGTTTTCAACATTTTTTAAAATTTTTTTTTGCTTTTTGCTGAGGCAATTGGGGTTAAGTGACTTGCCCAGGGTCACACAGCTAGGAAATGTTAAGTGTCTGAGACCAAATTTGAACTCAGGTCTTCCTGACTTCAGGGCTGATCCACTGCGCCACCTAGCTGCCCCAACATTTTTTTTTCTTTCAACATTTACTTTAATAAGAATTTGAATTCCATTTTTTCTCTCTTTTTCCTTCCCCCCTCCCCAAGAGGCAAGAAATCTGATATAGGTTATACATGTACAATCATATTAAACAATTCCACATTAATTATGTTGTGAAAGAAGAATCAGAACAAAAGGAAAAAAACCATGAAAAAGAAAACAAAAAAAGTGAACATGGTCTGCTTCAATCTGCATTTAGACTCTAGTTCTTTTTCTAAATGTAAATAGTATTTTCTATTTTCCATCATGAGGCTTTTAGAATTATCTTAGATGATTGTATTTCTGAAAAGAGCAGTCTATTAAAGTTGATCTTCATACAATGTTGCTGTTACTATGTACAGTGTTCTCCTGGTTCTTCTCAATTCACTTAGCATCAGTTCATGTCTTTCCAGTTTTTTCTGAAATCTACCAGCTCATTTCTTAGAGCACAGTAATATTCTATTACATTCATATAGCACAACTTGTTTAGCTGTTTTTCAATTGATGGGCATCCCCTCAATTTCCAATTCTTTGTCACCACAAAGAGAATTGAGAAGCTTACAATCTA
>JAJPUD010001621.1:2655-96314 GCA_023553655.1 Myrmecobius fasciatus | reverse complement strand
ATTTTAAAGAAACTAGAACCTGGGTGAGGGAGAGACAGCTTACAGTGAAATAAGGTGGTATTAAGGTAAAGGCTTTAAATGAATGTTTACTGGTTGGAACTATTACTACAACAATGTGTACTGAATTACACATTTTAGAGGCAGCTAGATGGTACAGTGGATAGAGCACTAGACCTGATGTCAGGACATCTACCCCCAACTTCTATTTCCCCTTTCCCCCTCCTCCATTTAAGGAAGGTACCCAGAGCAGTTATCCCTTCATTTTCCATCTGGCTGCATGCTTTCATTATTCCCTCTCCCATCTTCCCTCTGACTTCCTTTTATGTGTCTTCCCCCCTTTAGATTGTGAACTCCTTTAGGGCAGGGATTCTTTTTTATTTATATCTACTGAATTAGTATGGTGCCTTGCAAACAGGTAATTGATAAATATTGATTGACTGACTTAGTAACTTCTCCATTTTTTCTTATTAATACCAGATTAATCTTTCTGCCAAGTAATGTTCATTCTCTTGCCTGTCTAAGCACCACCTTATTTTTCAACCTAATCCTACTACCTTTTCTATATTACAGCTAGGTGTTTTCCCATCTTCATAATCTTTGTGCCTGAAATAATCCTCCCTCCAGTTTACCTTTGGACTTTCTGCTCATCTTTTCAAGTTAACTCAGAATTCTTTCTTCATGTATCATGTAGCCATTTTTGAGTGTCTCTATGAAGAACAACTTCTTTGTATATAATAATATTTTTATGCTTGGATCAAATTCACTTGTGAATTTTATAATATAGTTTATCTGTGTGTGTGCCTTATCTTTAGAGTAGATGTTAAGCTTTATGAGGGCTTGGGGGAAAGACAATGAGTTTAGTTTTGGATATGTTGGATTTCAGATGTCAACTGGACATCCAGTTTGAGATGTCTAAAAGGCATTTGGAGATGGGAAAGTAGAGATCTTCAGAGAGGCTAGGCCTGGTGGACTAGTAGATCTTGAGAGTCATGGGTAGAGATGATTAAACATTCCCCTCCCCTCCCCTCCCCTCCCTGCCCCGAAACCCCTTCTCTTCCCTCTCCTAGTTGAGGGGATCACAAATGAACTCTTTGTTCCTTTAACATGGAAGCTGCTAAATCTTGTGTGAGCCTAACTGGCTTCATGGTACTTGATTTGTTTCTTTCTGTTTGCAGTAGTTTCTACTTGACCTGGATATTCTTGAGTATTTTCAATTTGGGATTTCTTTCAGGAGATGATTGGTGGATTCTTTTAGTTTCTGTTTTACCCTTGGAATCTAAGAAAGTTTTCTTGAAATATGTCTAGGCTCTTTTATTTATTTATTTATTTATTCATTCATTTATTTATTTATTTATTTGCCTTTTTTTGCTGAGGCAATTGAGGTTAAGTGACTTGCCCAGGGTCACACAGCTAGGGAATGTTAGGTGTCTGAGACCAAATTTGAACTCAGGTCCTCCTGACTTCAGGGCTGGTGCTCTATCCACTGCGCCACCTAGCTGCCCCTAGGCTCTTTTATTAGCATGGTTTTCAAGTCCAATAATTCTTAAATTATCTCTTCATTGTAATCTTTTCATGATCTTTAACTCCTCTTGTTCCTTCATCTCACATGGTCATTTGACACATCTTTTCTACTTACACAGCATTATTTGTATTTGATGACCTCTTTTCTCCTCCTTAGATCAAATCCTTTCCCACCCGTTTGTATGCCTGTCCAACATATACATGCCGTGGCCAAGCTTTGTATAGATTGTCCATATACTTGTCATTATCAGGAACATTACATTGTTCAGCAATAGCAACTACCAAAAGCTTAGATGGTTGCTAGTCTCTTTGCTCCAACTCTCATTACTCCAGTTTTTTCCTGCACACTGCTACCAATATAATTTTCCCTAAGTGCAAATCTGAACATGTTACTACTTACCTACTTAGAACAACTCCTCTGATTCCCTATTGCCTTTCAGACAAAATGTCAACTTCTCTATTTAGCTTTTAAACCCTTTTGTATTACAGACTGAAGCATGCTACTTTCCAATTTTTTTTTTTTAGGTTTGAATTTTCTTGTACAAAATGACTAATATGGAAATGTATTACATGATTGCATATGTATAACCTGTATGAAACTGCTTACTGTCTCAGAGAAGGGGGGAGAGAAGGAAGGAAGGATAGAATTTGGAATTCAAAACTTAAAAAAAAATTTGATAGTATTTTATTTTTTTCTAATTACATGTAAAGATACTTTTCAACATTCATTTTCGTAAAATTAAAAAAAAAGATTTTTAAATATCATTGATGAAAAAATGAAAAATATGTTTTTTAAAAGCTCTTCATAGCCCTGCTACAGTTTGTATTTCCAGGCCCACTGGGCATTATTCCCCTCACATTCCCCTGTCTTCAGATTTTTTTCTATTGACCATCCCACATGCCTATTGAACACTTCCTCTTTACCTCTACCCTATAGTTTGAGACGTAGCTCAAGCAACATTTTCTGCATTAAGACTTTGAACTTAATAAATACTTGTCGTTTGACTTAATTTTTTTCCTAGTGCCTTCCCTCTTAAGCTGCCTTATATTTACTTTGTATATGTTTGTATTTATTTGTTTTATATTTAGGCTTTTTTTTATTTACATATAATTACTACCCATATTAGAATGTAAGTTCTATATAAGAGTTGTTCAATTTTTCACACTTGTATCTCCAGCACCTTAACACATAGTAGATACTTTTGATTGGAATGGGAGAACAATATTAAAATTTTATCTCACAATTTACTTTCATTCTTGCAGATTGGCAAAGATGACAAAAGGGTACACTCATGGTTGGAGGGGCTGTGGAAAAGCAAGCTCACTAATGCACTGTTGGTAGAATTGTGAAATGCTTCAGCTCTTCTGAATTTCATTTTCAATTTCTGAAAGAAAATTGACTGAACTGTCCATACCATTTGACTCTGCTGTTCTACTAATGGGCATGTTGTCCTGCTATTCTCCTTTCCCCTTCTGTCAAAAGACATAAGTAGAGATCCAATATATACCAAACATCTCTAGTAGCAAAAACTGCAAACAAAGTTTATGCCCATCAGTGCAGAATAGCTGAAAAACTGTGGTGTGCAAATAATGAAATGTGATTTTCAAAAAAATGGCAGATATAAGGAATTCATTAAAACGTCAGAAAATGTATTTGAAAATATTTGGTAAAATATGTAGAGCAAGGAGAGCAATGTACACAATGCCAATTATAGTGCAAATTGGAAAGATAACCAAAAGGAAGTTGAACTCCTGAGTAATAGAAGAATTAATGAGGGTCCCAGAGAAAAAATAAGGGAAATTCTTAACTACTTTGGATCAGAGAAATGGGGGGGCTGAGAACTGTCAGATAAAATCTCTTGTTTGGGTGTTTTTGCTTCAGTGCTTTAAAGAAAGGATGGTTTGATTTGGAGGTAGTATAGGAAATAACTGGAGTTTATTGGTTATATGTTTATCTTCTTGAAATGTTTCTTTACTATTGTCCATTTATTGCCCTAAATGTTGTCCATTTAAAAATACTTATAAAAATGAACGGGAAGGCCTTCTATGAATTTTTTTGTGCTGGCAGGATATATGCTTTTGTCAGAAGTAAGGGAGAAGCCCCAGAAATGCATTGTTGTATGGCTTTTAACAATAAGGACAGAGTTTGAGGGACACTGTTAACATTTTGTCCACCACTGACTGAATTTTTTGTGGTCTTGGATGTTTGAAATTCTCTTGGCAACCCATATTTGGTATTTTGTTCATTGTGCTGTAGCATAGCCACAGAATTTTCGAGGTGGGAAGAAATAAGTTTATTTGTTTAAAAGAATGTTGTTTGAATAAGAAATTGATGATTATTGCAGTTCTCTGAGGATTTTTTAAAGCCAGTTTTTCACATAGAGAAGAAAGTGGATGGTAAGGGAGTGCATTATGCAAAATCTAATTGCTGCTTTAATATTTGGCTTTACAAAAAGTATGGGTTATAAGTTATGGACAGTCAAGTTTTCTAGATTTTATTTCATAAAACAAAACCTTTTTACAAATAATTTAACCTCTTGATAACTGTCTTCACCGAAAGCACTGATTATTGTGTTATGGTATGATAGTTACTTCTTCAGGCCTAAAGTGTATAGGGTTATGGAATAGTATATCACAGTCTTAGAATTCTTATGCCTTTTTGTTTTTAGATCAGTATCTGAAGTTTCCTCTTAATTCTGTCAATGTGCATCCCATCTCATTGTGCTTAAGGTGCTACTGTTAATCTACTGTGGACTTGGAAGACAGGCACTGTTAGTTTTATGCTTTCAGTGAGTAGTTCATGAGCTTTGATGAGTGTACATGGTATTATTTGTTGTGATTGCCAGGCTTTTTGCTCCCTTATTTCAATTTTAATGTCTGTCGGTTGCTGGATAGGTGGGTCCAGATAGATAAGGTGTTACAGTTTACTATCATTACTATCATCATCATCATCATTATTTTAGGTGTGGGATTTGGAGGGAAAGGAAAACTTCCAAAAACTAATCTGGTCTAACTCCTGCTCAAATAATGAATCCTGCCCACGATCAACAGTCATCAGTTTCTGTGTATAAGGAACACTAGCTCAGAACAGACCTCACAGCAGATTGGTCAAAGGTAATGAATTTTGACCACATCTATTCTCAGATTCTGTCTCTCTCTCTCGCTCTCTTTTGCTCTGTGTGTGTGTCTTTGTGTGTATGTATATAATGACATTTTTGTATATATATATATATATAATACTATTTATAAATCTTATACCATATATATGTATATATTTTTATACATACACATACATATATATACATATATTATGCCATTTACACATCCTATACCATTTACATCTTTGCTATCTACTATTTAATTCCTTTTCAACTGAATTCTAAGTCTGCCTTGCCTACCATGTTCTGGTCTTTCTCCTTTTAAACTGTTGGTTCTCTCTCTTGGCTTGCCTCTTTTAAACTTTGCTAATACAGACTCATTCCAAGAATTATTCTAATTCAGTTCTTTTTTCCTTTTCTAATTTGCTTGATGAGAATTAGAGTTAGAATTCTTATTTAAAATTTGCCAATAAAGATTACTTTATCTAATTGGTACAGTCATATTTTGCAAATTTTACATATTGCAAGTATTTGTGCTACTAAATTCAACCTTGTGCATTCTGATAGAATTTTTTGTACAGGACTTGCTAGATTTTTTTCCTCTTTGGTTATGATGTATTAATTTCTTTTATTTTTCCCCTCCCAGGGCTATTTAGCTAAACTGGCCTTTATCACAGCCTTCTTAGGGAAAGGGGAAGGGAATGACAAGGACTTGATTGTGAGAAAAAGTGGTGAAATTGAAGCATTAATCAATGAGAAAATCAGAAAAAATATTCTGAACCTTACACAATACTGTTTCTGCTGATTATAAGTTTTTGGTATCTAAGTACTAGCATTGGTATAACCTTAGAAATGTAGAATTTCATGTTTTAACAACTGTCAGAATAAAAACTAGACAAAGGAATAGGTTCCAAAGGAAAGCAGGTCCCAAACAACCTTATACCTGTTGCCAAATTTCATTTTTAAATAAGTGTTTTGAAGGTGTGTGATATTTTAATAATCTCTGGCATATTAAATCAGTACAAGTTCTGTAATTAACTTGCTTAACTGTATTTTTCAGCCGCCTGTCTTGGTTAGATGGCTCTGGAATAGGATTTTCTCTGGACTATCCCACCATTAGCTTACATGCCGTCTCCAGGGACCTAAATGCCTATCCACAAGAGCACTTGTATGTTATGGTCAATGCTCGATTTGGAGGTATAGTATGACTTTCTTAATCTTATCTCCCTTTTCCAGCAAAATTATTTTGTTGAAAAATAATCTGTTATTGAGAGATGGTTGTAATTCCTTTGAGGGCCCTTAATTTAAATTTTAGGATAAAGAACTTAGGTCAGATCTCCTTCAAATGAAATTGCACTAAAATCCCCAGTGCAAAAGACCAAACAAACATTTCTAGGACTCTGGAATTAATAGATGATTGCCCTACTTATTTTTAATACTCTTTTCCATTTATTTAAACATTTATACAGTACAAGTTGCAAGTCCTTTTAGAGTTCTTTGTCATGGACTTGAATTATATTTCATCATATGGAATGGGAATTTTACATTATTTATAAAGGGTGATTATTACATTCCTTGTCTTTACTTAGCCTTGTTTTCTGTGTACTTCGACTTAGAATTCCTTAATTAGAGCATTACTCTTTGTCTCTTTTGTTTAGCTTTGCTCTACTTTTGTCAAAAGTGCAGATTGGACATATTTTAAAAGTTGGGTCACTTTCCTTTGTTTTCCAGGTGATTAAGAAAGAATTTTTATTAGGCTTAGGATTAATTCAACAATCATTATGCCTATTAAATCAGTTTTTCCCTTTTAGGAAAATGTAGGTTTCATTTTCTCTTTAGCACCAGAGAAAGTATTTGACAATATTCACATAGATGATCTTCTTTCTTACAGTTGCAATTTTAAAATTGAATTAAGTTAATTTCTCCTGGATTTCTAAATGATTATTTTAAATTCGTTCATAGCATCAGGGTAACATTTTTTTGTTATGAAATCCTAAATTATGACTATTGCAGACCCTTCAAAGATTGGGGGTGCTGATTGAAAAAATATGATTGTAACTATCCAAGAGTAGGATTTTAGGCACAAAAGCAAAATTCCATTTCATTCTTCAGGTTATGTTTTGATGGAAAAGTGCCATATATTACATTGGTTTAATATTAGAATTTATTCAACAAATGATCCATCTGTAGTATATAACACAATGCTTTTAGATACTTTAGGGATTCAAATACCAATAAAATAATCTTAAAACTGTTTCAGAATGTAAGAGAAATATACACACACAAGTAATTATGTAAGCTTAAAATAGAGCTGGGAAGGATCTTTTTAGTTTCTAGAAGATAATATATTGTAGGTTCCATAAGAGAGCAGAAAAACAAAATTTAGAAATTTAGAGGAGTGAGATTATTTTTGGCCTGAAGGAGGTGAGAGCAGTGACTATGGAAGAAAACTTTCCTGCTGTTAGAGAAAGAAATGTGTTGGGTTACCAAGTTAGAATTCCTTAATATTTTTGTTTCCCTTAATCTACCAGTGGCCATCTTCTTGCTCTGTTGTGAATCTTCTCACTGTTGCCATTTTCTCTGTTTAGTTGGTGAAAGATTGATACCTTTTTTAAAAACCATTACTTGATTTCTGCCTTTCCTGACATTTCTGACCCTTTAAATGAAAGTTAGCTCTCCCATTATGGATTGCTAAGATTGATAATATAATATAGTCCTATGGTATTTCATCAAGAATAGATAAAAAACTTTAAAATATCATTTTGAATTACTTTGTTATTTCTTCCCTCCCTTCTCTATACCTAATGACTTTTTTTTTTTTTTTTTAATTGTGTAGGCTTCTTAGACAAAAATTGTATAGCACTTTCAGGATCTTTCTCTGATTTCTTGAATAGGGATATGTACACAGTTTTAAACATGTGATCTTACTTTATATGTATAATATTTTTTAAAATTCCTTTTAAAAAGTTCAAGTAATTACTTATATAAGCTTGTTGGAAGCTGAGGTGATTATGATTTATTTTTTGAGGCAAAAAAGTAGACTTTAATTTTATTTGTAGTATATTATTGGGAAGTGGCAGTACTGCTGTTGTGTCTTTAGTAGTATTTCTCTGGTCTTTCTAATTAGCTTGCTATATTCTAGTCCTTTTGAGAAATTATCTAACCTTTTTGTGACATATTTCCTTTCTCCATGATTTTTCATGTTCCTTTTTTCTCTTTAATTCTCTTTTTTTTAATCAACCTTCTATCCCAAAGTTTACTTGCTGGCCACATTGTTTGAATGCCAAACAGACTATTTTGTGGAGAATTCATACAGAGCAAATGCTCACAAGGTAGTCAGAAAAAGCAATACAAGGACACTATCAACTTTAGAATTGTTTGTATGATATGGGAAACACTGGCACAGGACTGCCAAACATGGCATGTCCTCATCAGAGAAGATGCTGTGCTTATGAGCAAAATGGAATTGAATTAGCTCAGAAAAAATGTAAGTTGCACAAGGTTATAGAAGTTAGTTAACTTTATAGGGTCTATTTGTGTTTGACCTAGGGCAGAACATTCTGAGCTTGTATTGGTCTGATCAGCTATAGTTGGGCAGTGTAACTTGACTCAACATAATAATGTCATTTTGGTCCACTTGAATAAAGGACAACAGACAACCAGCATTAAACCACGTTTATTAAGCACATTCTAGCTATTGAAGCAATGACAGAACTGTATGTCCAAAAAGAAAGTAGTAGAACATAATACCAACAAATGGCAATATAAAACTTTTGCCAAGCAGTTTTCAGTGCAGTTTTCACATTTTGACCCCAAAATGACTTATAGTTGATTTAATTAGAATTTAGTATTTAGACATCATTAAATTTTCTTTGGGATAGTTTGAGTAGTCCAATTAAAAACAGAGCAATATAATGTAAAAAAGTTTTTTCTCCCCTATTGCTCTTAGAGGAAGAACCAAAAGAAGTCAAAGAAACTCCAATGGCAGAAGGGGAAGAAGATGAGGACAGTGATGAAGATATTGAACCAATTGCTGAGTTCAGATTTGTACCGAGTGATAAATCAGCATGTAAGTATCCTACTGATTTTTCTTTTATCGAGTAAAAACTTATGTGTATTTATTCTCAATTTAAGTATCTTGATAACATAGTAAAACAGGGTGGGGCCAGTAGAATATTGTGGAAAAAAACATTAGATTTGGAGTTAGAAGACCTGGGGTTGAATTTTTGACTTTGCTACTTTTATTTCTTATGTGATCTTGAGCCAGTCATCTATTAGATAAAGAGGTGGAGCTAGTGTCAAATGAGTTTTAAAATCTTAAAGATCTAAACCTTATGGTCAGTAAACCCTAGCGGGGGATATTTGTTTTAAGAACATATCTTTAATTACTAGTTGTCTAGCATATCAGAGGAGTAGACGGTTCTGGTCATATTTTTTTTTTCCACTGCTCTATCTAAAAAGTTTTTTGTTGCCTTTAGTTATTCCATATTCAATTCTTTATTATCTACTCATTGAACTCTTCCTTATAACAAAGGAAAAAAGTCTAACATTAGTCTAACAGGATATGTACCACATCCATAATCCTCACTTTTCTCCTGAGAAGAGGGATTATTTTCTTAGCAGTTTTCCAGGACAGATTGTTCATTACAATTCATTAGTTTTGTATGACATAATAACATTCCATTATATGTTTATATGCCAGAATTTTGTCAGTTATATTTCAGTCATTGGGCACACATTTTGTTTATAGTGTTTTGCTTCCACAAAGAATATTGCTATGAATGTTATAGGACAATATCCTGTATATCAGATCTTTCTTTCTGTCACTGACCTTTGTTGAGGGGATGGGTTAGACCAGATGATAACTGTCCAAAAGATTTGAACAGTTTAGTGACTTTTTTTATATAACTCTCAGTTGTTTTAAGAATAGTTGCATCAATTCATAGCCTTTCTAGTCCTGCAGCATATTTTTAAGATGTGGGGAGATGGACTTTGAAGTCCCTTACGGCTCTAAATCTATATTCCTGTGATCTGTATTCATTATAATCTCGTTGTGTTCATTTTTCTTGTTGACTAAAGAAAGATGATTTATTTTTTGTTGTTGTTCAGTGGAAGCATTGTTTGCTGCAATGTGTGAATGTCAAGCTTTACATCCAGACCCTGAGGATGAAGATTCAGATGATTATGATGGTGAAGAATATGATGTGGAAGCACATGGTTAGTAAAATGTTGTACTTCAGTTTATTTCGATTTTGATTCAACCTAACTGTAGCAAGGGTTTACAATCTTTTATGGGTATATGTGTTATGTGGTACAGTGTTGGTATTTATATTATATTTATACATATGAAAAAGATGAATGTCACAGTTTCTTTTATCTTTTGAATAATCAAATACATGCAAAAGATCACCTACTTAGACCAGAGCATGTGAAAAAAATGCATCAATGAAATTTTAAAAAATGTCTGAAAAAGGAACCCAGAATGTTTTAGAATATGGATAGGATAGGATAGACTCTGACCATGAGACATTCCCTACCCTAGAATATCATTATCCTGAAATAACTGTCCTGTTTCTAATTGATTTTATATATACACAGTTAATTTACTTAAATGTATGCTGCTTCCTTTCCTTTACATCCTATGTCATATCTGACCAAACTCCAATTTAGGGGATTTTATCCCTCATGACTAAACATTTCCCTACCCTAGTATAATGCATTTTCTTTTGTTTTCATAACATTCTTCATCCTCTCAAGCCTAAGACTTTTGGTCCTTTTGGGCAAGATTACTGCATATAAAGATGTGTGCCTGCTGGATTTATTTCTCCAATGCTCTGCTGCTTGAATTCCAAACCTATTATGAGCCAGAATTTAACTTTTCTCTTCAGCAGCAAACATATTAACATGGATTTTTTTTTCTAAGTGTTATGTTATAAGTTGAAATAATAATAGCTAATATTTATATAATGTTCTAAAATTTGCAAAGTACTTTATGTTATCTCATTTGATTTTTTAAAAATTTGCACATTCAGAACAAGGACAGGGGGATATTCCTACATTTTATACCTATGAAGAAGGATTGTCTCATTTAACTGCAGAAGGACAAGCCACTCTGGAGCGATTGGAAGGAATGCTTGCTCAATCTGTGAGCAGCCAATACAACATGGCTGGAGTAAGGACAGAAGACTCAATTAGGGATTATGAAGGTGAGGCTCTTCCCTTTTATGTTGGATTCAATAATATTATCAGACTTTTAGTTTTTTCTTTATGTGTTCAGAGTTTTAAGACTCGCCAGGACCTTAGAAGGCCAACTAGTCCAATCTCCTCATCTTAGGGATGACTAAACTGAAATCCAATGAGGGGAAATTGACTAGCCCAGGATCACATAGGTAGTAGTATATCACAGCTTCAGTTGGGATTTGAATCTAGGCCTTGGGACCCCAAATCCAGTAATCCTTTGCACTGTACCACTCTTCTTCTGGTACATGTCATATAAGTCATTTTGGATGCTTTCAACAAAGTTTAAAATTTGACCAAAGTATTGTGGTTGCTCATAGAGAGTGAAAGTTGTATTGAATGTTGTTCTGTATAGTTCTAATGCTAATAGTTCCAGGATTTACCCATTACTGAATCTTTGACCTTGCCCAATATTAAATTCTCTGACTTCAGTTTCTGGGTAGGAATTCTGAGCAGGTAGGAATTAATTTTCCTCAGGAAGGCACGAGCAGCCAGGGAATTGGAAAAAGCCTCCTGGAAAAGGTGGGATTTAAGCTGATCCTTGAAGGTGTGCTAAGCAGCCTAGGAAGAGCCTAGGAGGAACTTAAAAGAGTGGTGAAAAACTTTCTAGGATATCAATTAGAAGGCCTTTTCAAGACTAGGTGAGAGGTAGTAAGAGCCTGAACTAAGGTGGCAGCTTTGTGAATGGAAAGGGGACAGGCAGGAGAAGCTGTCAAGGTAGGCACCTTTAGGCTTGGAATCAGTATATTTGTGGGTTGAGTAAGGATCAACTCTGAGGCTATAAACTTTTGGGGCTGAGAGGAGTAGTAGTATGCTTGGCAGTACTAGGGAATTTTGGAATGTATGGGAAAACTTTATGGGACATGATAATGAATTGTTGTGGATATGAATTTGAGGGATAATGAGTTCTAGGTATCTAAACAGTTGGTGATGTGGGACTGGAATTCAGAAGAGAAACTAGAGAAGGATATATAGCTCTGGTAATCATTTGTATAGAAGTAGTTTCTTGAATCCAAGGGAGTAGCAGATGGAGAGGAGAATAAAAGAATGGAGAGAAAAGCCAGGACAGCCTTAGGGCCTATGATTTGTGGGCATGACCTGGATGAAGAAGCAGCAAAAAAAGACTTAGGAAGAGTTATCAAACAAGTAGGAGGAGAATCAGAGAACAGTATTATGAAAGTTTGAAGGACTAGAGCATGATCTGAGACTGCAGAGAGGTCAGAAAGAGTGGAGATTGAGAGAAGACCAGTGAAATGGGTAATTTAGAGATACTGCGTCCTTTTGGTAAGAACAGTTGCATTTGATATAGAGAATTGTCCCACATTTATAAGAATTCAAGCCATTCTCCGATTGATAACTGGTCAAAGGATATGAACAGACAATTTTCAGATGATGAAATTAAAACTATTTATAATCATATGAAAAGGTGCTCCAAATCACTATTGATCAGAGAAATGCAAATTAAGACAACTCTGATGTACCACTACACACCTGTCAGATTGGCTAAAATGACAGGAAAAGATAACGATGAATGTTGGAGGGGATGTGGGAAGACTGGGACACTGATGCATTGTTGGTGGAGCTGTGAACGGATCCAACCATTCTGGAGAGCAATTTGGAGCTATGCTCAAAAAGTTATCAAACTATGCATACCCTTTGACCCAGCAGTGTTTCTATTGGGCTTATATCCCAAAGAAATCATAAAAGAAGGAAAGGGCCCCACATGTGCAAGAATGTTTGTGGCAGCTCTTTTTGTAGTGGCTAGAAACTGGAAACTGAATGGATGCCCATCAATTGGAGAATGGCTGAATAAATTATGGTATATGGATGTTATGGAATATTATTGCTCTGTAAGAAACGATCAGCAGGACGATTTCAGAGAGGCCTGGAGAGACTTGCATGAACTGATGCTCAGTGAAATGAGCAGAACCAGGAGATTATTATACACGGCAACAACAATACTATATGAGGATCAGTTCTAATGGACATGACTGTCTTCAACAATGAAATGCTTCAAACCAGTTCCAATTGTTCAGTGAAGAAAACCATATATACCCAGAGAGAAGGATGTGAAATGTGGACCACAACATAACATTTTCATGTTCTCTATTGAGGTTTGCTTGCATTGTATTTCCTTTATCAGATTATTCTTTCTTGTAGATAAGATTTTTCCCGAACAAAAAAATGATGTGTGGCAATAACTATACATATATTCGATTTCTTAAGTATTCTAACATAATTATCATGTAATGGATATCCTGCTATTTAGGGGAGGGGTGGGGAGTAGGGGGGAAAAATTTGTAACAGAAAGCTTTGTAAGGGTTAATGTTTAGGAATTACCCATACATATGTTTTGCAAATAAAAAGTATTAATAAAAAAAAAAACAGTTGCATTTGAAGTATGAGTGAGAAAATAAAGTGTTGAGAGTTTGAGAGGAAAAAGGGGAAAGTGGGAATCAATCATATTGATCATTTCCCAAGGAATATGGTTGAGGATGAGAGGAGAACAATGTTAAGAGCATTTTAAAAATGAAGGAAACATCATGCTTAGAAGCAACCGGAAAGACAGCAATGGATAGGGGGAAATCAAAGATGAGATAATGTATAGGATCATAGTGGGAAAAAATTTTAGCTAACCTTGAACTTCTCTAGGGGGAAAAGGTGAATGTAAAGCAGACTATGCAATGCTGTTGCGCCTTGGCTTGTTTTCTTTCTTTGTCTCAATAGTATTTTATTTTTTTTGGTTACATATAAAAATAGTTTTCTTTTTTTAAAATAGCTTTTTTATTTTCAGCATACATGCAGAGATAGTTTTCAACATTCACCTTTTCAAAATCTTGTGTCTCCAATTTTTCTCCCTCCCTCCTCCCTATTCCCCTCTACTATACAACATGTGCAATTTAAAAATTAGTTTTCCTCAATCGTTTTTGCAAGACTTGAGGTTCCAAATTTTTTCTTCCTCCCTCTCTTATCTTTCTTCTTCCCAAGGAGAGCAAGCAATCTGCTGCAGGTTAAGTATGTGCAATCCATTTTTGTTTTGTTTTGTTTTGTTTTTAATAATAGTAGCTTTTTGTTTTTCGAAATACATGCAGAGATAGTTTTCCATATTCACCCTTGCAAAACCTTGTGTTGTAAATGTTTTTCCTCCTTCTCACTTCTCTTCCCCCTAGGCAACAAGTAATCCTATATAGGTTAAACAGGTACACTTCTTTCAACCATATTTCCACATTTATCATGTTACACAAGAAAAATCAGATCAAAAGGGAAAAAAAAGGAGAAAGGAAAAAAAGCAAGTAAACAACCACCAAAAAGATGAAAATACTATGCTGTGATCCACATTCGGTCTCCATAGTCCTCTCTCTGGATACAGATGGCTCTCTCCATCACAAGACCATTGGAATTGGCCTGAATCACTTCATTGTTGAAAAGAGTCAAGTCCATCATAGGTTCTTTTTCCTTTTTTATGATTTCTTTGGGATTTAGACCTGTACAGACCCTGACAGATTAAAGGATATGCACAGTTTGATAGCCCTTTGGGCATAGTTCCAAATTGCTCTCCAGAATAGTTGGATCAGTTCACAATTTCATCAACAATGCATTGTGTCCCAGTTTTCCCACATCCCCTCCAGCATTTATCATTATCTTTTCTTGTCATCTTAGCCAATCTGAGAGGTGTGAAGTGCTATTTCAGAGTTGTCTTAATTTGCATTTCTCTAATCAATAGTGATTTAGGGCATGTTTTCCATATAAATAGAAATGGCTTTAATTTCTTTGTCTGAAAATTGTCTTTTCATTTTTATCTTTATTCTTTAAAACCTCACACAAGTGGTTGTAACTAGAGTATTTGTTTCTTATAGAAATTATTTGCTAGATTTTGTTTTTCTGTACCATGAATGACTTATTAAGTCTGTATATCTTGAATATGCTTTAGGGACTATTAGTTAAAATTATATATTAAAGGGTTTTTTTGGTAAATTTTTTTGGTTCATGTTCTCTATTAATATCCCATTAATTATTTTAATGTTTTCAAAAGCTGTGATTTCATTGTGGTTATAAAATAGATTATAAATCCTTCTATAACTCAGCAATTCTACATTCATCACCTATTAGTGGTCCTCTTCAAATTTAGCTAGGCTAGTCCTTAGAAGAAATGCATTCATCATGAATTTATATTATGAAGTTTTTTCATCTTGGTGTAGAACCTACTAGAGTTAGTGGTGCATTGGTACAGTATTTTAGAAGTCAAGGCTACTTCATGTCACAATAAAAAATAAAAGTGGAACTTTAATGGAATGCCTTCTTAATTGGCATATCGCAAATGTGATTTGACTAAATATTAAGGCTTCATGGTATTCTTTTGTTGTTAGAATTAACTCTGTCACCCCAAAAATTCCAAATAAAATTTAAAATGATAATTTCAGCTTTGTTAGAATCTTCCAGTACCATTTTTTTCTTTTACAATTCCTTAATGTTTTATTTAAAATTATTACCAACTTGTTACCATCAGAAGATGATCTTTTCTATTGCAATGCAACTTATTCTGAACAAAAGTATTAACAGTTCACAGAGTTTAAAATTTACAGGGTTAGCCATACAGCCACAACCATTTCTGAAAAGGACTTTTCAGGGCAACTATTTGACAATTGGTCATCTAGCCTCTGTTTGAAGACCTCCAGATAGAAAATTGATCAGTTTTTGAAATAGTTTGTTGCTCTGTTAGATATTTCTAATTGTTAAGAAATCGTTTAGGACATCAGTCTCAATTTGCAATTTCCATCTATTGTTTCTAGTTCTTTCTTCTGGGTTGAAATAAAACAAATCCCCTCCTTCTTGCACATGACAACCCTGCAGAGACTTAAATGCCCCTGAGTTTTCTTCAGGTTAAATATTTTTGCTTTTTGCAGCTGATCCTTATGAAATAAACATGTTCCCATGTTGTCTGCTTATTCCTAGATGTATTAATCATGTCACATTCCTGCAGATACTGGCAATCTACTAAGACCCCAAGATCTTTTTCAGATAAACTGCTGACTTAACTGAGCCTTTTGCATTTTGTGGAGTTAACTTTTTTTTTTTTTTTTTTTGCTTTTTGCTGAGGCAATTGAGGTTAAGTGACTTGCCCAGGGTCACACAGCTAGGGAATATTAAACCAGATTTGAACTCAGATCCTCCTGACTTCAGTGCTGGTGCTCTATCAACTGCACCACCTAGCTGCCCCTGTGGAGTTAACTTTTTAAACTCAAGTATAAAATTTTGTTACCTTTATTGCATTTCATCTGCTTCAGTTTAGCCCAGTGCACTAACTTCGGTATCATTTTGGGTCCCTGCTCTGTCTTCTACTGAATTAGCTAACCTTTTATGTCACTTTCAGATTTAATGAGCATGCCACCTACCTACCTGTGATGCAGATAACCTTTATCTGCAATATTATTGATAAAAATGTTGAACAACTCAAGGCAACCACTAAAGATTGAATCAGCTGACTGATATAGGACATTAATAACTGACCATTTTTGGAATCCATCCATTCAACCATCCATCTAATTATATAATTGTGTGATCATCTATACACTTTTTTGATTTTACTTAAAAGGGGTTTTATTTGCTGCAGTAAAAAAGTTGAAAAAATACTCTTCTAATATATGTATATTTATTTTAAAACTGTATGCCTGTTATCACTATGCTAAATATTATGTATTTTATAAATAGACAACTTTAAAGGATCAGAGAAAATATTTGTCAATCCATTTAATTGGAGTGAAAGTGCTACTGTCATTCTCTCATTGTGGGATTCCCACTCTACTCTTAGGATAATTCATATACTATTATGATACAGCATGGTCTTATGTAAAGTCCAAATGAAGGTACCATTTTCATTGTGTATATTAAATAGTGACAAAGCTTATTTTTAGAAAAAATTTAAATTATAGTTTTATTTTCTTCTACCCCAGTGTATCATCATGCATTCCATTTTGGAAACCACAGGTATATTCTGCATCTTTCACACAAGAATAATATGGGAGACTTTGCCAAATATTTGCTAAATTTAGTAAAAATATATCTGTGTCATTCCTTTGATCTACCAGTATAGTAATCCTTTCAATAAAGGAAATAAGTTAGTCTCTGTTAACCTATTCTTGATGAGGACACATTAGTTTTTGATCCCTGCTTTCTTTTTCTGAGCCTTCACTAAATGGTTTAAAATAATTTTGTCTTACCCTGGGCTCTCATTTTTTTTCCAAGATGGGATGGAGATAGATACCACACCAACTGTTGCTGGACAGTTTGAGGATGCAGATGTTGATCATTGAAGATTACTTATATTGAGATTAGGTGAGTGATGGATTTATTTTCTTACTTGACCTTGATTATGTGGCTTCATTAATAATACAAAAAGCTAAATTTTACTTTCATGATCTGGTTAAGATAATCATTTGCTATCATTTATTCAGCAAATATTTGTTTGCTGTGCAAACCTGTGCAAGATGTTACATTTGTAAATTAAGGTAAACTGAGAGACGTGATCCATTATGTTGGTTAGGCTAGCAGTAATTAATAAATTGGGTTTCTCTCGATGACCAAAAGACTCAGAGATAAGATTCACTAGCCTTTAATGTAGTTTTGGGCAGTACATAGTTGGGCGGATTTGGAAGACACTGTGATTAGTTACAGTATAGATTGCATAAAGGGGATGAGGACAACATGATTGGTTACATCAAGAAGAGTAGGCTAGCAACCACCCCTCTCTGTCATCAAGGTATGCTTGATTGATTTGCATCACAAGAATATTATTACTGCACTAGGGATAGCAGAATCCCTGGCTCCTATGGGGGTTTGTTAGGAGATAAACCCCTCTCCCCCTTACTTGTACAACAAGGGGCAGCTCTATCACCCAGCTGTCCCTGGATGGTCAAGCCCTAGCTCTGGAGTCAGGAGGGTCTAAGTTCAAATGTGGCCTCAGATAGTTAACTAACTTTGTAACCCCTAGCAAGTCACAACCCTGATTGCTTCCCCCCTCCAAGAGGAAAAAGAAAATTATGCAAAGACATAAAGTATACCTTGGAGAAATATACCAGTTCAGCTTGTAGGTCTTTAAAGATAAGGTGGTATGGTAGATAACATTTTTCTTTTAATTGTACTTTTAAACTTAACTCGAGGAAAATACTGAATTCCTAAGCTTAATTTAAGGATGTAGAAAGGTGGCTTGAGCAATCGTATTGCATGGGGCAATAATACAAAATAGGGTCAATTATAGGATAGAATCAATTATAAAGTGATAAAGAATCAATTTAATTTCTTCATAGATATTTGGGGAGATGGGAAATTTGAATAAGATTTATTAAATCTTTTTGTAATACATATGGCTTTAATATACATATTATGTAATAAATGCATTTTACCCTATTAAAGCACTGTATTTTGTCACAATGGTCAAAATATATTAGAAATGCTGGAAAATGGCACTGGTAATACTTGAATATTTGTTTTAACTATCTATGACTATGTCAGTATGAGTGTTCTAATTACAAAAATGCAACCCACAGCCCTTGAGTTTTTTTTTTTTTTTTTTTTTTTTTTTTTTTTTTTGCTTTTTGCTGAGCCAATTGGGGTTAAGTGACTTGCCCAGGGTCACACAACTAGGAAGTGTCTGAGACCAGATTTGAACTCAGGTCCTCCTGACTTCAGGGCTGGTGCTCTAACCACTGTGCCACGTAGCTGCCCCAGCCCTTGAGTTTTTTAATGGTCAAAAATATTTGTCTTCTGTTTGTGGTCCTACCTGAAATCTGTAGAGTGATTCTTAGGAGATTGGGCTACTCTAAGGGTCTTTTGCCAGCTTCTCATTCACTTCCTGTCTAAATTCCTATAGGAATACCTTGTTGGCATAATCCATTATGAGAACCCAAGTCTACAAAATAATATAGTAAAAAAATTATTGGACTTGGGGTCCTGAAGACTTGGATTCAAATTCCTTCCTTGGACACTTACTGTGGGGCAAGTCACTTAATCTCTCTGAGCCTGTTTCCTTGTGTACTAATTGGGGGAAATAATACTTGCAATAATCATAGGGCTAGTTTGAGGAAAAACCTATGCAATGTCATTTGTGTTAATGAACTGGCAAAAACATGCATTATCTATGTTTGTCTTGACCACTTATTTAAATACATATTGTTTCCTCCAAAAAAATATAATTGATTTGAGGGAGAGGAACTGATAACACTTTTTTTCTTCATTCCTAAGCAAAATGCCTGGTATATAATAGGTACTTAATAAATGTTGATTTGATTGCTTTTCAATTCTTAATTGCATTGTGATGCTTGATGAAATTGATTTTTACAGAATGTCAGTCTTGGAAATGAATCTGTTTAATTCTACCCATGTCTGATTGAAGATTCCTTCTACACCATGCCCATGAACTGAACATCTAACTTTTGTTTGAAGACCTTTCCTCATTTGAGTAGCTCTTGTTGTAAGAAGCTTTTCCCTGTCAGGAGTGAATTTGCCACTGTACTTTTTGATCATGTTACTCTTAGTGCTGTTATTCTCTGGAACCAAGCAGAGCAAGACTGATCTCACTTTTAGATAACTCAGAACAGCTGCCATATCTTCTCTAAGTTTTCCCTGTGCTTGAATTAGATATGTCCACCAATCTGCTTGCCTTTCCCTGGACACTTCAGCTTATTAATATCCTTTCTAAATATGGTCTGTTGAACTGGCCCCAATATTTCAGACATAATCTTCCTAGGGCAGAGTAGAGAGAGAGACCAGAACCTCCACAGAGAGTCACTGTGTCTATCCCTGCAGCTTAAGGTCACAGTTATTTGAATGAATATTCCAGAGAATTGGTCCTTTATTACATACCTCTTAGACAAATACTAAAATAAGAAAGTGCTGGATCCACAATTGAATAGGAGGAAAAGAACAGGCTGGATTATCTTTGGGAAATCGCATACTGTCTTTAATGAGCCCGTGTTTTTCTCTGAATCAAAGGACCATGTTATTATCATCAATCAATATTTTTCTAATGCCTAAAAATATTGGAATGCCACAGTTTTTGAAGAATTTAGATTTTAGTTTTAAATTTAGAATTTAGTTTTAGATCACCCAGAGGGCAATGGAGAAGGTACAGAGTAAGTTTGAGTAGGTTGCAACATAGCACCAATGAAGAATTAGATACAAATAGCTGTGTAAAGTTTATCACCAGATGTGTGATCTAAAAAGGAGATGAACTAGTCTTCTGGTGAGAGCTTGAAAGGGATGGATAATTCATAGTTTCCTTTGTCTCTCTGCAACATCAAAAGTGATTTACTTTAGGCAGACATCTAGTCTTTCAGCTCCTTAAGGATGGGTATGGATGGAGTGGGAGATTGTTTTGTTTTTTCATTTTTCCAGCACTAAACACAGGACCTGAAACTTAAAGCAACCATGATATTATAAGTGTGGGGCCTCTCTCCTCAGAAATCATTGATTCATTGCATAATTAGGAGTAAGTTTAGATTGTTTCCCTAGGTACACTACTCTGCATTTACCTGCAGTTACATTTATCTGCCAGTTTTCTGACCACTGACTGATAAATAAATGTTCACAATTGTTGACACTGACATTTTCTTGATTTTGGAGGAAAATTTGTCCTTGAGCTCACAATTAGAACTATCCAAAAGAGCATTGGACTGTCTTGAGGCAGTAAGTTACCTATCATTGAAGGCAACTTGCCTATGCACTTGTCTCATGTCATAGAGGGAGTTTTTGGAATAAGTGAACCCTAAAGTTGTGTCCCCTGTTTCTGTCTCTCCCCTTCTCCCACTACTACTTTAAAAAAAAATTTTTTTTTTCCCCACTACTTCAAAGATAACTACTCTCTGCTTTCCATCCTCTCTCTCCAAGCCTCTATTCTAGAGTTAAGACTATTATCCCACCTCTACACTCAGGTTTTTCTTTGTGGTTCTTAGATCAGCTTTTGATTTTCTCTTCAAACAAGAAGATTTCATATCACAATTTATTACTGTTTTCTTATTTCTACTCAGACTTTTATAGCATTAAGTTGACTCATTGTGTATAATGGTGGGAAAGTTTTCACCTCAGGAAAGCCCATTTTTAGACTTTATTAAATTTATTTCTTCAGATCATTTGTGTGGAAAGGGAGAAAATAAATTTCAGAATACCTTGATCTCTAACCTTCCTTTGCTAAGATCACAAAACATAGTCTGCTCATTACCTAAGTAAGATGTTCCTGTAATACTCTGGTTAGAATTCTGAAGAGAAGTGTAATGATGAAGTAACTGTCATATCACAGAACTTCCTAATGAGTTAATTGTCTGCTTTTCTATTTTCTTCATGCCAGAGATCCGGAGACATTGTATTAGTAAAAATTGAACATCTTAAAATGGGTGACTAACATTGAGAGTTTTTAAGTAGGTATTTTTAAGATGTGTTATTAAAATAAACAGGGAATTATTTTGTGTTTAAAATGGCTATGCCAACAGTGATTTTTCTCACTAAAAGATGCTGTAAATTAACTGTGTTCTAAAAACTTCCCAATCTCTTGTTTTTTCAGATTCCACATATTACTGAAGGAAGGAACTTTCTATTTTTCCACAATGGAGAGGCAGGAGAAGAAACACCTTTTTCCCCCTCTGAAAAAAATGACCTAAACTAGTTCTTTCTTCAGACAGACTTATACTGAGGCCATATGAATCTCCACCAGCAGAAGCTTACAGTCTTAATTAACAGAAGTGGCTAAATTCACCCAAGAGGATATTTGTAGCTTATTGACTCAAGAATCCCATGCCCAGTTGTAGTCATCTAGGCCTATAAATCCTCATCTCACAGTATTCATCTTCCATAAGACAGGAGGCCCACATGGTGCCGGGGTATGGAAAAGAATAGGAGGTAGGAGGATGTTCATCCAGAATATGCCATATACACACATACATATATGTACGAACAACAGGTAAAATTTGTGTGTGTGCATATGTGTGGAGCAGTACTTGCTCCTTAAGAAGAGATTAAGAGGTCTCAGAGGCTTGCCTCTGCTCTTTTGTACTCTAGATCAATCAGGTAACTACCCATAGGGAATATCAAAGCCTGATTAGCTTATTCCTTCTTCTATGAGTAGCCTAATTCACTGTTCTGCCATGTCCCACCGACCTCCATTAACATAAGCTGGGATCTTCTGACAAGCTGTTGCTATTTTCACAGTTCACTTTAGTCTGAAAAATGAATTTTATAATTCCAGTCTGTTGTGACAAATTGGCCTCAAAAGCTATCCCCCTCTTAGGTTCCTCTGAAGATTTAGAGAGAGGATGGGATAAGTTCCTTAAAATACTGCAGATGAGAATCCTTTTGTCTTTGTTACAACTAAATAAATAAAATTAGGTTTTATATGTTACTCTGTGGTGTCTTCATGTTGTATTTTTTTTAAAAAAATTTTGATATATGTAGTGTTTTATTTAATTGACACCATACCTTTGATATATGTCCTTTCAAGGAAACAGTGGAAATTCAGCATTTTGAACTTTGTTTGCTCACACTTCTTTAGCCAGTTGTCTTAGAAAAATACACTGAAGTCGTATATTGAGATTTTCACATCTCTTACTTAAAGCAGAGACTCTATCAAATAATAGTCACCCTTTATCACTTAAAAGTTTCCAGTGACAAGTAGATGTCAATTCATGATTAAAGATTAATAAAATAATTTTGATACTCCAATGCTCTAAGGATATCCAGAATATTTATCAGTCTATCAGTGGTATTAGATTTCTCTCATTCCACAATACATAAATAGTAAGACACTTAGCCAATGATTGTTTTCCTTTTGTGTTATCACTTTGCATCACTTCCCAACAGTTCCCTCATTAGATCGTTTCATTGTAACTCTGAATTAAGCAAAACCAACTAACCACATGCCTGTTATTTTATTTGCCCAGTGTACCTTTACTTTTCTTCACCCTCAGACTTCTGGTAATAAAGAAAAACAGTTAAACAAAGCAAAAAGTAATAATAATAATACAGTTGTTTCTGTCAGTGTTTTCTACTGTTAGTGACCAGTTTCCTATCCCCACCTAAGAAGAAAAAGTATTTCGTCATTTGTCTTTTAAAACTAGTATTAGTTCCATGGCATGTAGTCTGAATTGTTGCCTGTTTGTGTCGCTTTTACATTGTAAAGTTAACTAAGTGCCTGCCTTGGCTCCTGTACTGATTCTATGAAGGTAAAGAGGAGTCAAATTCCATGTGTAGGAAATAAATGGCTTATACAAAGACATTGTAGGCATGAGATGGAATGCCCAAGTTCAGGGGCCATTTAGGCCACACATAGAGATCTTGAAAGGTACTGACGGGATTCTGTTTGTTGCCTCTAGCCCACCTTCGCCCAAACCTGCCCCAAGACCCACAGAAATAATCATGAGTCTCACTAGAACAATGCGCAGGCAGGCCAGCATATTCTGTAACCACAGCACCAGATACCATGTGACAACACAAAATATAACAGAAAGTAGCACTAGCATTGGACTGCAAACCTCAATCTGTGCACTTCCCCCTTCTTTGCTGTCTTTGAGTGAACTTAAATTGACACTCCCAAAAATGGACTTTCTTGTATTCATTCTGAATAACCATATGTGCAGTTCCACCAAGGCTTTAGGATCTCCCCATGTTAGCAGACTCCTCCAGTAACTTTGCAATTTATGGATCATGATGTAATCAGCACCTTTTACTGTTTTTAAATCTTTGTCTTGCTTTGTTGGGCTGCTGACTGCTTCAGGAAACTTGGCCTACCCACCGAGGGCAAATCTCATTAAAGTATCTGTGCTTGGGTTGGAGACTGGGCCTGAATCCATTCAGAGGTGAAACTACAACACATACCCATTACCTCAACAGTGATAGCAGGCAATAAGTCTGAAAAGAGGCTGGTGCCAGATAGCAAAGTGCCATAAATGCTAACCTGAGAAGTTAGTATTTTATCACAGGAGCATGTGAAAACAACTGAAGGTTTTTGTTTTAGGAAGATTATCTTGGCCACTCAAGAGTGGTTTGAAGAGAAAAGAAACTAGACTCTTGGAGTTAAAATAGGAGGGTGTTACAGTAGACTAGACCCCAGCTTTTTAAATTGTGGATTGTGACTTCATGTGAAATCTCATTTATCGGGGAGAAAGGAGGGTATTGCAAAATTTTGATTATCAGCAAATATTTGGTTTGTGCTCCTATTGTATATGCCTATCCACCTGGAGTCATGTGATAGGGTCACTGAAAACAGGACTATAAAATATAAGAAAAACTTCAAAAGAAAACCAGCTTGGTCATAGAGTTCAACTAGAATTGCTGGAAGAAATAAAGCAAAGATTAAAAGAAAATTTTAAATGTCTTTATAAATGAGAGGTCTAGGGAAGAAAAAAGAAAAATAGCCATGTAAGAATTGGAACAATTAGGCAGAAGAGGTACCAAACCTTGCACAAGTAACAAACCACATGAAAATTAGAATTCACCAAATAGAAAATAATAGAAAATAATTACTTTATGAGACAACAAGAAACATTTAAAATTCAAAGTCTGAAAAAAAATGGAAGAAAATGTAAGGTGTTTTAGAACTCAGTAACTAACTTGGAAAATAGATTGAGGAGAGTGAATTTAATAATCATTGAACTACCTGAACTACATAACCAAAACAAAAATCTAGACATATTTCAAGAAATCTTAAAAAGACAACTGCCTAGATCTCTTAGAATCAGGCAGCAAAGTGGAAAAGGAAAGAATAACTAAAAGAAAGCTTACAATGAAAATTCCCAGCAACAGTATAGCCAAAATCCAGAGCTTTTAAAGAAAAAATATGGAAAGCTGCCAGAAAGAATTATAATAAGGAACCACAGTCAGGCTTACACATAACTTAGTAGCCATCACTATTAAAAAGTGGAGAGCTTGGAATTTGATATTCCAGAAGGCAAAGGCTTAGAACCAAAAATAACATATAGCAAAACATTATTTGCTGGGGAAGGGTACATAGATCTTTATGTACTTCCAAGCAATCCTAATGAAAAATGTATAGAAACTTTGGAGTAAAAACATGAAAAAGTTTAAACAAGTGAAGTCATAAGGGTCTAAGTAAGAACAAACTGCTTATACCCTAAAGAGAGATGATTAGATGTGTTACCTCTGTAATCAGGGGTCACACTCTTAATTACACAAAAGGCCTAGGAATGGTACTATTATGCTTTAATCTTTTAAAAAATAAATGGAAAGAAAAGAGAGATACATTTTATAAGTTTACAAACTTTGTAAATATACACTTGTAAAGGTACCTTTACAAAAAAATGAATGTCTTAAGACAAAATATCACAAGCAAATACATAAGAGCAAAAATATATACAAACCTTAGTGATCAAAATGCAATAAAAATTAAAGAAAAGGTTCACTAAAAAATATTTAGGGGCAGCTACTTGGTGCAGTGGATAGAGCATTAGCCCTGTAGTCAGGAAGATCTGAGTTCAAATCAGGCTTCAGACACTTAACACTTCCTAGCTGTGTGATCCTGGACCAGTCACTTAACCTCAATTGCCTCAGCAAAAAGCAAAAAAAAAAAATTCATACTTATAAAATTCCAAAGAATCATTGGGTTAATGAACAAATTATAGAAGTGATGATTTCATTAAGGATAATGATCAAAGCAATGAAACAACATTTCAAAATTATTGGAATTTAGCCAAAGCAATTGTTAGGAGAAAATTTATAACTCAATACTTTTTTATTAACAACAAAAAAAGGGAAAAGATCAATGAATTGGGAATGAAACTGAAAATGCTTTTAAAAAAACATTTTAAACATCAATTAAATGTTAAAAACAGAAAAATTAACAAAATTGAAAACAAAAATAATAAAACTTGGAGCTGCCTTTTTTGTTGTTGAGAAAACTAATAACAAACTACTAGCTAATTTTGGTTAAAAAGAAGAGAGAGGAGCAGCTAGGTGGCGCAGTGGATAGAGTACCAGTCCTGATGTCAGGAAAACCTGAGTTCAGATTTGACCTCAGACACTTAACATTTCTTAGCTGTGTAACCCTGGGCAAGTCACTTAACCCCAATTGCCTCAACAAAAAAAAAAAAAAAAAAAGGAGAAGAGAGGAAAACCAAATCACTAGAATCAAAAATTAAAAAGGGTAATTCACAACAAATGAATAAAGGATTTTGATAAAAACTTTTGCATAACTATATACCAACAAAATTAATAATGAAATGTTGTGTGTACTTTCAGATGAGGTTATATTATTAATTTACTGTTTAACTGATTATAAAATGATAGTAATTTGAAGATGTATTATAAAACAAATCAATAAAACTTTAAAAAAATACAAATTGGTACCATAATACATTTCACTTGGCAGGGAAAAAGGGAATAAGTCACCTCAGTCATCTCACTGCTTGGTAAAGAGTGATATCCTCTAGTCTAAAGATGTCTCCTAACTGCATTTTAGGTGTTACTGAATAGTTACTTGATTGAATAATATCCTTAGCACTAGGATGAAGGCAGATTTAAGAGGGCTCAAACACAGGAAAAGATGAAAGGGTAAGAAGCTTTGGTCAGGATTTCAGAGATATGTATCACATAGATAGAACAATTTTGGGTGATTATAATACCAAAGGGGTCCACTGTGTGGGTGAAGTCGAGTGAAGATGCAAATTGGGGTGTGAGATACTTGAACTGGAAAGCCACATAGGAAAACTAAGGAAATGATTAATAATAACTAGCATTTATATAGCCCTTTAAGGTTTTCAAAGTACTTAACAAAGATCTTATTTTATCCTTAACAACCCTGGAAGATAGGTGCTATAATTATCCCCATTTTACAGATGAGGGAAACTGAGACTAAGGGAGTCCAGGGTCACATAGATAGCAAGCCATACATTCTGAGGCCAGAAACCTGGGAAGACTTGGATGTACTGATGCAGAGTGAAATGAGTAGAACCAGGAAAACGATTTCATGATAATAAGATCTTTTGAACTCCAGGTCTACAGCTCTATACATCTTTTTTTTTTTTTTTTTTTTTTGAGAGAACTTCATGGATATTGGTTTCTCCAAATAGAAAGGTAAAGGTTGAACTAGAGAGCCTAGTGACCAGGTCCTGAATTTCTTGAGAAAGGCTGGTACCTTTCTCTGCTACCAGGAAATTCAAAGGAAAAATAATGTAGTGATAGTGGCAATATTATGAATAATATCCAAGTAACATATAGAATGCTTACTCCTTCCAGTCCAGTGACGTCGGGTGGGGAGGGGGGTGAGGGGCTGTTGGAGAAGAAAATTGCATATGTCCTGGAAACAGTGACCAAGAATACAATCTTTCTGGGACTTCAAGAAAATGGAATGAGTAAGAGAGGAAGCTATAAAGCTATATATCATGAAGGGCATTTTGTTTACAATAGAACTGGTTTCAGGGAGGAACAATAGAAAGGGAGGCAGAAGAGAATAGATCTGAAGAGGGTAGTAGTGGCAAAGATGGTAACCTAGGACCCCAAATCACCTGGATTTGATTAAATTGATAAGCAATTTTTTAAAACCTATTTTCAAGGCACTGGACATCCAAAGACACACAATCAATTATAGGAACAAAAAATGACTTGCTAATATCTAACCTATTGAAGAATGGAAAGAAAAGGGGAAAAATCAGGCAAAAACAAGCTCCATCTCTTTTAAACTATTCACAAATCATACAAAATAAATTTCTGCATTAGCCATATTTCAAGAAAAAAAGAAACAAATATATACTTTGGAATTGTGGTTGGTTATTAGGCTGATCAGAATTACTGTCTTTTAGAATTATCTTTATAATTGATTATCTTTTTTAATCTTTACAATATTGCTACTACTGTATAAATTGTTCTGGTTCTGCTCACTTGGCATCAATTCATTCAAGTTTTTCTGAAATCCTCTCCTTCATAATTTCTTAATTTCTATAGTATTCCAGCACATTTGAATACTATAACTTGTTCATTCCCCAACTGATGGGCTTCCCATTAGGTTTCAATTCTTTGCCACCACAAAAAGAACTACTATAAATAGTTTTGCACACATGGGCCCTTATCCTCTTTCTTTTATCTCTTTGAAGAATAAATCTAGTAATGATATGACTGGATCAAAGGGTATGGTCAGTTTAATAGTTTTTTGGGCAGAGTTCCAAATTGTTTTCTAGAAGGCATGGACTAATTTACAGCTCTACCAACAATCCATTAGTGAACTTATTTTCTCACATCCCCTCCAACACTTGCCATTTTCTTTTTTTTGTCATCTTAGCCAAACTTCACTTTCTCTCAGGAACAAAAGTTCATCTTTTTAACAGCAATATTCTCCATATGCTGACAGATGGAAATAAGAGTTAGCAGTTTTTTTTTAAATCAAGCACAATTTTGTAGTATTATAACTCAAAGATCATCTAGGATCATTTAATCCAAAACCCTCATTTGGATTGAATTGAATAATAGACATGAAAACAATCCCAGCGAGACTGTGACACACTCAAGGTCTCACACATGGTAGCACCTGATAAGAAATAAGCCTTGTGCAAAGGAAAAAAAAAAAAAAACTAACAGGAAAAATTAAATCTCTATGACAAAAAGAAAAGCCCAAATGATTGTTAGTGTTAAGAGTCTACCAAAGATAAAATTGAAATGGATTCTAAAAAAAAAAAAAAAAAAAAAAGACCAGTTGTTGCCCCCATTTTTAAAAATTAATTGACAAATGTTTCTGTTTGTTTTTCTTGATCATGAATATATATTATTAAACTTCAATCGATAAGGAATAAACATTAAAACCAATTTAAAAAGAAAATAGAAAATTTTCCTATTTGGAGAAAGACATCCATTCCTTGTCTTTGGTCAATTAGGAACAAATCATGCAAAAGGATAATAAGAATAAAGTAGAGTTGGAAAAAGACTTTCCTCTTCTAGGTTTAATATAGTATCTGCAGGGCACAGAGTAGGGGCTTAATAAATATTTGTTGATTGAGATTCATGGAAAAAGTTCTAAATTTATGACTGTGGAAGAAAATACATGAATAAAATGAGATATGATCTTTTGAATATAAATGCAGTGTCATGAGAACAAAATTATACTAAATTTAAAAATTAAATTTTTAAAAATTTATTATGTATTAGTAATTTGAAATTAAGAAATTAAAATATTTGCAGCCAACTCTCTCTCCCCCTTTTTTTCCAAGGAAATTGTGGGATATTATGCTAATTTTATTTAATTTCTAAGTGATGGAGACTCATTTTGTGTGAGACTGCCTCTCAGATAGAGAGGATATTTAACAGCTTTGTGTCCTGGCAAAGCAAAATGTGTTCAAAGTGAATTATATCAATGAATCAATTATTTATTAAGCATCTAAAATGTACCAGGCACCATGCTACATTTTGGAGACATAAGAATAAATCCCTACTCCCAAAGAGTTTACATTCTATTGGAGAGATAATATGTATAATTATATATAGAATAAATAAATATATTTTATACAAGGTAGTTTAAGGAGAACACAACTTATGGTGATTAAGAAAAGCTTGATATAGCCTCAAGGTATATGTTAATCCTTTCTAGTAATCATTGCCTTTATTTTTTCTTCTCTATCTGAAATAAACAAATTTTTTGAATGTCTTATTTTAGTGGGAAAAATTTTTATTTGCCTGTCAGAGTAAATAATTTTATTTAATCCCATTGTTTAGCAAATTCAAATGATATATATTTCTAATTTGAAGGAAAGAAAAAGTGAGAAAAGGAAAATTAAAACAATGAAATAAAACATAGGATACAATTTGGAAAAAAAATTGTGATTATGAAATCAATAGTAATATAAAAGAAGGGTGAAACAGGTATACAAAGAAAAATATAGTTGTTTATAGAAGTTATTCTTAATTGCAAGACATTAGAAAAGCTGTTGATTCAGAAAACTGAATGGGAGGATCGAAAATTTTAAAAAGAGGCACAGAAGAAAAGTTTGTTAGAAACTGGGACAGGAGACTATTTTTTAAGAGGTGATTTCTCCTTAGAGAGTAGGGGAGATTTCTTATGATTTTCAAACTTAATTTCACAAATGACATCTTAGAGTTGTGGATGTCATTGGTCCACTTTGAAAATGAAGGGCAACCACATGTTGTTTGTGGCATACTCTTTTTGTAGTGGCTAGAAACTGGAAACTGAATGGATGCCCATCAATTGGAGAATGGCTGAACAAATTATGGTATATGAATGTTATGGAATATTATTGTTCTATAAGAAACGACCAGCAGGACGATTTCAGAGAGGCCTGGAGAGACTTGCATGAACTGATGCTGAGTGAAATGAGCAGAACCAGGAGATCATTATACATGGCAACAACAATACTATATGATGATCAATCCTGATGGACATGGTTCTCTTCAACAATGAAATGTTTCAAACCAGTTCCAATTGTTCAGTGAAGAAAGTCATATGCACCCGGAGAGAGGGATGTGAAATGTGGACCACAACATAACATTTTCATGCTCTCTATTGATGTTTGCTTGCATTGGGTTTCCTTTTTCTGATTCTTCTTTCTTGTAGATACAATTCTTCCTGCACAAAAATGATATGTGGAAATGTGTATACATATATTCTATTTATCAAGTGTTTTAACGTAATTAACATGTATTGGATATCCTGCCATCTAGGGGAGGGGTGGGGAGTAGGGGGGGGAAATTTGTAATAGAAAGCTTTGTAAGGGTTAATGTTGAAGAATTACCCATACATATATTTTGCAAATAAAAAGTATTAATAAATAAAATTAATTAATTAATTTTTTAAAAAAAGAAAAGAAAACGAAGGGCAAAATATACACCCAGAGAGAGGGATATGAAATGTCGACCACAACATAACATTTTCATCCTCTCTATTGATGTTTGTGTTCCCTTCTCAGATTTTTTTATCTTGTAGATCTGACTTTTCTTGCACAGCAAAATAACTGTAAAAATATGTATACACATATTCGATTTGTCAAGTATTTTAATATAATTAACATGTAGTAGACTTCCTGCCATCTAGGGGAAGGGTGAGGACTAGGGTGGAAAAAGCTTTGCAAAGGTCAGTGTTGAAAAATTACCCACACATATGTTTTGCAAATAAAAAGCTTTAATAAAAAAAAGAAAAGAAAAGAAAATGAAAGGCAAATAACAAGAACAATAATTATGCGTCAGGCACTGTATTAAGTGTTTTGTATTTTTATCTCATTTGCTCTTCAAAACAAACTTGGGAGGTAGATGCTATTATCATCCCCATTTTGCAGATGAGAAAACTGAGATAAACAAAAGTCACCAAGGATCACAAAGCTAATAAGTAACTGAGGCAGGATTTGAAGTCTGCTCTTCCTGAGTGTAGGCCCAAGATTCTGTGCACTGCACCACCTTTCTGCCACTTCCCCACCCCCTTATTTTACAGATTAAACTCTGGCCCATAGAGTTAAGTGACTGGGCCAGGCTCATACAGTTAGCATGTATCTGAGGCCGGTGTTTTAATCTGGGGCTTTCCCACTCCAGATTTAGTGCACTATTAATTGTGCCACATTGCCTCTCAAGATTTTCTGTTAATAGACCAGCAGGACGATTTCAGAGAGGCCTGGAGAGACTTGCATGAACTGATGCTGAGTGAAATGAGCAGAACCAGGAGATTATTATACACGGCAACAACAATACTGTATGATGATCAATTCGGATGGACATGGCTCTCTGCAACAATGAAATGTTTCAAACCAGTTCCAGTTGTTCAGTGATGAAGAAAGCCATATACACCCAGAGAGAGGGATATGAATGTGGACCACAACATAACATTTTCATGCTCTCGATTGATGTTTGCTTGCATTATGTTTCCTTTCTCAGATTTTTTTTTCTGGTACAGACGATTTTTCTTACGCAACAATGATAAGTATGGAAATATGTATACATATATTCGATTTGTCAAGTATTTTAACATAATTAACATGTATTGGACTTCCTGCCATCTAGGGGAGGGGTGAGGACTAGGGGGGAAAAATTTGTAACAGAAAGCTTTGTAAGGGTCGATGTTGAAGAATTACCCATACATATGTTTTTCAAATAAAAAATTTTAATAAAAAAAAGATTTTCTGTTAATGTTATGTTTATAATTTTGGAGCATTATAATTTAGGAAAATTATTATAAAGTTAAAGTGTAAATAGTTGGAAATGATACTATGGCACATGTGTGAAAATAAAAAGTTGGACCCCCTTTGATCTCGGTGAAGAAACATTTGTCTGGGATGTGGTGCATTTTGTTTTCCTTCTTAGGTTGTTTTTTTTCCTCTTTCTAGATCTGATTTTTCTTGTGCATAAAGATAACTGTATAAATATGTATACATATATTGGATTTATCATATATTTATACATATTTAACATGTATTAGACTACCTGACATCTAGGGGAGGGGGTGGGAGGAAGGAGGGGAAAATTTTGAAACGAAAAATTTTGCAAAGGTCAATGTAGAAAAACTACTCATGTTCTACAAATAAAAAGCTTTAATAAACAAAAAAAACACACTCAGTTCCCACAGGCCTCTCCCTGGCTGTGTATGGCTTTCTTTATCACGGAACAATTGGAACTGGTTTGAAACATTTCACTGCTGAAGAGAACCATGCCCATCAGAATTGATCATCATATAGTCTTGTTGGTTTATATAATGATCTCCTGATTCTGCTCATTTTGCTCAGTATCAGTTCATGAAAGTCTCTCCAGGCCTCTCTTAAATCGTCCTGCTGGTCGTTTCTTATAGAACAATAATATTCTATAACATTCATATACCATAATTTATTCAGCCATTCTACAATTGATGGGCATCCATTCAGTTTCCAGTTTCTAGCCACTACAAAAAGGGCTGCCACAAACATTCTTGCACATATGGGGCCCTTTCCTTCCTTTAAGATTTCTTTGGGATATAAGCCCAATAGAAACACTGCTGGGTCAAAGGGTATGCACAGTTTGATAACTTTTTGAGCACAGCTCCAAACTGCTCTCCAGAATGGTTGGATCCGTTCACAGTTCCACCAACAATGCATCAGTGTCCCAGTTTTCCCACATCCCCTCCAACATTCGTTATTATCAATTCCTGTCATCTTAGCCAATCTGGCAGGTGTGTAGTGGTATCTCAGAGATGTCTTAATCTGCATTTCTCTGCTCAATAGTGATTTGGAGTACCTTTTCATGTGACTAGAAATAGTTTCAATTTCTTCATCTGAAAATTGTCTGTTCATATCCTTTGACCACTTATCTATTGAAGGGTGGCTTGAATTCTTATATACATGAGTCAATTCTCTATATATTTTAGAAATGAGGCCTTTATCAGAACCTTTGAATGTAAAAATGTTTTCCCAGTTTATTGCTTCCCTTCTAATCTTGTCTAGCACAGTAATATTTCAATACAATCATATACCATGGTTTGTTTAGCCATGTCCCATTGATAGGCATCCCTTTTAATTTCCAATTCCTAGTAACCACAAAAAGAGCTATGATAATTATTTTGTACAAATAGGGCCTTTTTTTGAATGTTTTTGGGATACAGACTTAGTAGTAGTATTGCTGGATCAAATGGTAGACACAGATTTATAGCCCTTTAGGCACAGTTCCAAATAGCTCTCCAGAATGCTTAGTCATGTTTTTTTAAAGTATTATATTTATACTTTATAGCATATATGGGCTCCTTGAGTGAGTGTGAAATGTTATATTCATGCTCCCTTTACCCTAGTTTGCCAAAGTTTTTCTGTTTTTCACAAGCACAGGTTGTTGAACTTAGAACATAATTTCACTATAATTTTTAAATCTTTACATTTGTGATTGTTGATCAAAATTCTTCAAAGGCCATCATTAAGAACATATTCCTTAGAAATAACATCTTTCTTATGATAAAGTACATTATTACCTGATTATCAGAAGACATTGTAGTTCAAAAAGAAGGGACTACTCCAAGAACTGTTTTGTGTAGAGTTGGAAAAGAAAGTACTGACCATTCATCCATATAGGCATTTTTCTCTGCTTCCAAAAATGTGTTATTTCATCATTGTGGATATTTGTTTTTCCCAGTTTGAATAAGAAATTTTTGGCCAAAATCTCCAAAAAAGTGATGGCCATGTTATTTATTATGAACCATTATTAACATGGTTGGCGAATCTGACAACAAAAGACATGCAGCCTACCTCTGGGTGGGCTATCATTTTGAAAAAAATATGCAGCATAAAATATCGAAGCAGAGGGTTTCCCCTCTCAGGATGTCCTCCCTTCACCTCCTGGACAGGAGAAATTTATTAGATCCTTATCGTAATTCTTTTATTTAATTTTTCATAAAGTTAAAGAAGTCTTAATAGTGAGGTGGAAAAAACAAGCCAGGAAGTCAGTCAAAGAACATTTATTAAACACCTGCTTCTATATGCAGGCATTGTGCTAAATACTGGGGATCTATAAAATGCCAAAAAACGGACTAGTTCTCAAGAAGCTCACAGTCTGATGGGAAACATGCCCTGCAAACATATACATAAAAGCATAAACAGGATACAGACGTGCACACTGCACAGCACATACATGTACACACAGAGGATAAATTGGGGCAGTGTCAGGGAGAAAGAAGAAAGGGGACAATCACAATGTACCTCCGCTGAACGAAACCACTCTGGGCCCATAAAAGCCCTGAGGCAGGTGCTAACACTATCCCCTTTTTGCACTTGAGGGCAGAAGTACACGGGGTAAATGACTTGTGGAGGGTCTCACAAAGTATCTGACCTTGAACTTGTCTCCTGGACCCAGGCTCAGCACTTATCCCAGCACCGCTGAGTGCCCAAGGTCCGGGAGGACTTAAGCTCAGGGTTGAAGCAAGGCAGGATCTAAGAGGCAGAGCGGGCATGGAGGTAGCCAAGGAAAAGAGGGACCGCAAGGACAGCCAGCAGGCGAGGGTCAATGGATCACAGAGAATATGGAGCGGAGAAAGGCAGGAAGGCTTTGTATGCCAGAGGATTTTGTGATTGGTCCTCTGGGAGATAGGGAACCACCAGTGTGTACTGTGTGAGTGTGTGTGTGTGTGTGTGTGAGAGAGAGAGAGAGAGACAGACAGACAGACAGACAGAGACAGAGACAGAGAAAGAGAGAGAGACAGAGAGACAGAGACAGAGACAGAGAAAGAGAGAGAGACAGAGACAGAGAGAGACAGAAAGAGACAGAGAAAGAGAGAGAGACAGAGAGACAGAGAGGGAGGGAGAGGGAGAGAGAGAGGGAGGGAGAAGGAGAGAGAGAGAGGGAGGGAGGGGGAGGGAGAGGGAGAGAGACAGAGAGACAGAGAGAGACAGAGAGAGAGAAAGAGAGAGACAGAGAGAGAGACAGAGACAGAGAGACAGAGACAGAGAGACAGAGACAGAGAGACAGAGACAGAGGACAGAGCTCTAAGAAGGGCCTCCTACAGGGCAAACTTCTAATTAAAAAAATTGTCAATTTCAACCCAATGAAAACTGATTTAGGAGTGTAAATTTAATATGCTAGTCACTGAAAATAAGACTTCACGTTGTCGATCTCATACAAGCTGATTTCATCTGAAGGGGGAAGAAAGAGTAGGAGAAAGAGAAAGAAACAGAGAGAGGCAGAGAAAGAAAGACAGAGAGACAGAAACAGAGAGGCAGAAAGAAGGAGAGGCAGAGACAGAGATAGAAACAGAAACAGAGAGCTAGAGAGAATGAAAGACAGAGAGACAGAGACAGAGAAAGAAAGACAGAGAGAAAGAGACACAAACAGAAACAGAGACAGAGAGAGAAAGAGACAGAGAGACAGAAAAGGGGAGAGGGGGGAGAGGGAGGGAGATAGAGAGAGACAGAGAGAGAGGGAGGGAGGGAGAGAGACAGAGAGAGAGGGAGAAAGAGAGGGAGAAGGAAAGAGACAGAGACAGAGAGAGACAGAGAAGCAGAGACAGAAGGAGAGAAAGAGAGAGACAGAGAGATGGAGAGACAGACCTCCACTTTGGGAAGATCATGTCAATAGCTGAATTGAGGATGACCTAGAATTGGGAGACTCTTGAGATGGGAGATGGGGAAGACTGGTCTTCAGGTAATTGCAATGATCAAGTTGTGAGGTGACGAGATTCTGTGTCAGTTTGGGGACATTATCAGAGGAGAGAAGGGAGCATATGCAAGAGATATTATAAAGGTAAAATAGAGAGGATGTGGCAAAGACTTGGATATTGGTGGGGATGTGAAAGGTGAGAGAGCATGAGGGGTCAAGAACAATAACTAAATTGTAAATATGGATAAATAAAATGATGGTGGTAAATAGTAATAGGGAAGTTAGGAAGAGGAGAGAGTTTGTGGGAATAGATGATGAGTTCACTTTTGGACATGTTGAATTTAAGATTTCTGGAGGATTTCCAGTTTGAGATGTCCAGTAAGTACTTGAAGAAGTAAGGATGAATATTCAGGAGAGAATTTTGAACATGTAGATCTGAGAATCATTTTTTTTTTTTAACTTTTTGCTGAGGCAATTGGGGTTAAGTGATTTGCCCAGGATCAAATAGCCAGGAAGTGTTAAAGGGTCTGGGACACATCTGAACTCGGGTCCTCCTGACTTCAGGGCTGGTGCTCTAACCACTGCGCCACCTAGCTGCCCTTCTGAGAATCATTTGTAAAGAGATAATAGAAATCATGAGAGTTAATGAAATAATCAAGGGAAATTATATAGATTAAGATAAAAGTGTCCAGGATAGAGCGCTGGGCAACACCCTACTTATTGGTTTAAAAAAAAGAAAAAGAATAACAAACAAAAAATACCTAAATGTAGATGCACCAAAGGAGTCAGAGAAAGAATAGTCAGAGAGATAGGAGGAGAATCAGGAAAGAGCCATTTCACCTTCCCTCCACCTCCTCCTCTAAAGAGAGAGTAATCCAATGTATGTTAAACATGGTAAAAATATATGTTAAATCCAATATATGCATACATATTTTTTAAATTTTTTATTAATACTTTTTATTTGCAAAACATATGTATGGGTAATTCCTAAACATTAACCCTTACAAAGCTTTCTGTTCCAAATTTTCCCCCCTACTCCCCACCCCTCCCCTAGATGGCAGGAAATCCACTACATGATAATTATGTTAGAATGCTTAAGAAATCGAATATATGTATAGTTATTGCATCATTTTTTTTTGCAGGAGAAATCATATCTACAAGAAAGAATAATCTGATAAAGGAAATACAATGCAAGCAAACCTCAATAGAGAACATGAAAATGTTATGTTGTGGTCTACATTTCACATCCTTCTCTCTGGGTGTATATGACTCTCTTCACCGAACAATTGGAACTGGTTTGAAGCATTTCATTGTTGAAGAGAGCCATGTCCATTAGACCTGATCCTCATATAGTATTGTTGTTGCCGTGTATAATGATCTCCTGGTTCTGCTCATCTCACTCAGCATCAGTTCATGCAAGTCTCTCCAGGCCTCTCTGAAATCATCCTGCTGATCATTTCTCATAGAACAATAATATTCCATAACATTCATATACCATAATTTATTCAGCCATTCTCCAATTGATGGGTATCCATTCAGTTTCCAGTTTCTAGCCACTACAAAAAGAGCTGCCATAAACATTCTTGCATATGTGGGGCCCTTTCCTTCTCTTATGATTTCTTTGGGATATAGGCCCAATAGAAACACTGCTGGGTCAAAGGGCATGCATAGTTTGATAACTTTTTGAGCATAGTTCCAGATTGCT
Source organism: Myrmecobius fasciatus (assembly GCA_023553655.1). Lineage (NCBI taxonomy): Eukaryota > Metazoa > Chordata > Mammalia > Dasyuromorphia > Myrmecobiidae > Myrmecobius > Myrmecobius fasciatus. The sequence goes on along the minus strand of JAJPUD010001621.1, from coordinate 58,727 downwards.
CTCCAGAATGGTTGGATCCATTCACAGTTCCACCAGCAATGCATCAGTGTCCCAGTCTTCCCACATCCCCTCCAACATTCATCTTTATCTTTTCCTGTCATTTTAGCCAATCTGACAGGTGTGTAGTGGTACCTCAGAGTTGTCTTAATTTGCATTTCTCTGATCAATAGTGATTTGGAGCACCTTTTCATATGATTATAAATAGTTTTAATTTCCTCATCTGAAAATTGTCTGTTCATATCCTTTGACCACTTATCAATTGGAGAATGGCTTGAATTCTTATAAATATGAGACAATTCTCTATATATCTTAGAGTATGCATACATATTTTTACAGTTATCTTTTTGTACAAGAAAAATCAAATCAAAAAGGAAAAATGAGAAAGAAAACAAAATACAAGCAAACAACAACAAAAAGAGTGAAAATGCTATGTTGTGATCCATGCTCAGTTCCCACAGTCTTCTGTCTGGGTGTATATGGCTCTCTTCATCACAAGATCATTGCAACTGCTCTGAATCATCTCATTGTTGAAAAGAGCCATGTCCAAAGGATGAGATTTTTGATAGGATAAAAGGGCAAGATACTCAAGAGAAGACATTTGATTTATTTGATTTATTTAATCTTTTTCCCAATCACATTCAAAATTTTTTTTTACATTTTTTAAAAACATTTTTGAGTTGTAGGTTCTCTCCCTTCTCCACACCCACAATTAAGAAACCCCATGTGAAGTTATGCAAAACATTTCCGTAAAAATCATGTTGTGAAAGAAAACCTAGATCTCTCACCCTAATGAAAATAAAAACCCTCAAGAAAAATTAAGTGAGAGAGAAAGAGAGAGAGAGAGAGAAAAAGAGAGAGAGAGGGAAAGAGAGAGAGAGAATGCTTCAGTTTGTATTCAGACACAATCAATTCCTTCTCTGGATATGAATAAGATTTTTCATCATAAGTCCTTCAGAGTACTTATGGATCATTGCATTGCTGAGAAAAGCAAACTCATTTATAGCTGGTCATTTCAGAACATTGCTATTACTTTGTATACAGTACTTTCACTTTCATGAAAGACTTTCCAGGTTTTTTTTTTTTGAGCATCATGTTCATCACCATAGAACAATAATATTCCATACATTTCCAATTTTTTGTACATATAGGGCATTTTCCTTTTTTTTGAAAGAAAAGATTTGACATAGACTCAAGAGACATCTAAGTTCAAATCCTGGTTCTGATATTTTATTACTATGAATCTCTGAGAAAGTAATTAACCTTAGCTTCAGTTTTCTCATCTGTAAAATAGAAGAAAAATCCCCACAACTTTCAAAGACTTATTATGAGTTAAAAAAAGTCAAATATTTATTTAGCACTTACTATGTTCCAGACACTCTGCTAAGGCCATGGAAAACAAAAATGAGTAAAAAAGACAGTCCTTGCCTTTAATGGGGGAAGAAGACAACACATGAAAAAAGGTGGAAAAAGAAAGTACTTATTCAGCACTACATAGTAGAGAAGGAAATGGTCAGGAGTAGAATCAGAAGAGGAATGAAGGAATGAATATAATTGGCCTGAACTTAAAAAGAGAAGTTTGGTGAGGAACAGGTCAATCAGAAAAAGGGTAGAGGGAGGAGAGTGCTGGGAAAGAGTGGAAAAAGAAGTCCAGAGAAGAATTGAGGAAAATGTTTTGTAAATCTTAAATTAATACGAATGTAGCTCCTTATTGGCAGAAGGGCTGATAAGTGTAGTTTTTCCTTAGTTGAAGGGACTGAAAGATTATGGGAGTTGGGGGTGGTATAGGATGTAAAAGCACATACAACTTTTAGTTTCCATATAGAAGAGGAGTCTGGGGGCAAATGCCAGAAGTGAGATGACTGAAAGTGAAGGGTGAGTGAAGTAGAGCCAAGAAAACAAGATACACAATAACTACAATAATACAGATTTTTAAAAAATCATTTCATCAAAAAAAATCATTTAACAAAATAATGATCAAGGAAGAATCAAAGGAAGAGATATGAAAAGACATTCAACCCATTGGGTTGAGGTGGTAAGACTAAAGGTATTACATAAGTACACATATTTTCAGACATTTTCAATATTTCAGTCAGTTGTGTTGATTTGTTTTTGTCTAAAAAATATGATTTGTTAAGTGGGATGGCTCTCTGAGAAGAGGAGAGAGGAAGACACTTGAGAAAATAATTGATGAACAACATTTATTAAGCATCACTGTGATGATGTAATAAAGAGAAGACAGTGTTAAAAATATTTTTCAAAAAAGTGAAAAAAGAATCACAAGCTGCTAGAGCCCTTTCTGATTTGATGATTCATGTTGGAAGTGATCAGTTAGGACAGAATTTGCTCTTTTCCTGAATGTGCCTATCTTGATTGATGGGACCTGGTGAATTTATCCATCCCTTTCCTTTTCCTCAGCTTTGAAACCATAATTGGAAGGTGATATTATTTTTCCTCATCCTCTCTCCTCTCTTTATCCTTATTTGATCAATATTTGGTCCCCTGACTCATGGTGATGATGGCTTTTAAGCCTGATTTGTTATTATTTCATTTAGTTGTGTCCAACTTTGCAGCCTCATTTGGAGTTTTCTTGGCAAAGATATTGAGTGATTTGCCATTTCTTTCTCCAACTCATTTTACAGATAAAGGAAACTGAGACAAATAGGGTGAAGTGACTTGCCTAGGGTCATATAGTATCTGAGGCTGTATTTTGAACTCCGGAAGAGAAGTCTTTTTTTCCCCCCTGAGGCAATTGGGGTTAAGTGACTTGCTAGGAAGTGTTAAGTGAGTTCAAATTTGAACTCAGGTCCTCCTGATTTCAGGGCTAGTGCTCTATCCACTGTGAATGGGACCAATACCTGTTTTTTGAATCAATATGTTTGAAAATATTTTGAAATCTATAAAGAACTAGATAATAACTAATCTATCATTTATCTCTACATGAATAGGAAAATAAAAATCTTTTAATTTGTTAACTAAAACAAGATGCACATTTTTTAAAAATAGCTTTGCCAAATACATGCAAAGATAGTTTTCAACATTTACCCTTTCAAAACCTTGTGTTCCAAATTTTTATCCCTTCCCTGGAGAGCAAATAATCCAATAGAGGTTAAACATGTACAACATTTCTAAACATATTTCCACATTTAGTATGCTGCTCAAGAAAAATCAAATCAAAAGGGAAAAAATGAGAAAGAAAAAACAAGAAAATAACAACATAAAGGTGAAAATATTATAATACACATTCAGTCCCCATAGTCCTCTCTGTGGATACAGATGGTTCTCTCTATCACAAGTCACACACATAAGAAATGTTAAGTGTCTGAGACTAGATTTGAACTCAGGACCTCTGAACTTCAGGGCTGGTGCTCTACCCACTGAGCCACCTAGCTGCCCCACACCATACACTTTCAATGTGTCTCACACTATGGCAAATACAAAACAAAACTATGCATCTAGCCGTCAAGAAACTTTCAGTTTTGTTGAGTAGACCAGTGATCTCCATATTTTCCATTACCTCCATATCCCATTAGTATAAAATGTTTATGAGCAGGTACCGCGACAGTAAAACATTATTGGAAACTCTTGCTAGTCACTTCCTTCAAGCAGAGAAGTCTACTTGTTACAGCCAGGAGATGATCTGGAGGGCAGGGGGGTGGAATTTTCCCAATGGCACCCGTGCTAGCAGAGAGTCTGAGTGATAAGTGACTTAGTTTGGGGCATCTAGATGATGTAGTGGATAGAATACAGGGCCTGGAGTCGAAAGAACTGAAGTTCGAATGCAGCCTCAGATCCTAGCTCTGCACCCCTGGGCTAGTTAATTAACCCTATTTGCTGCAGTTTCTCATCTATAAAATGTTGAAGAAGGAATGGCAAACTACTCCAGAAGTTTTGCCCAAAGCAAGCAAACAAAACCAAAATCAAACACTCAAAACAAACTAAAAATAGTCCCACATCTGAAACAACTGAACAACAAAAACTTAACTGATGTAGGAGACAGAAACTAGTTCAGAAATGGGGCAGTGAAATGTTTGCATAGCAAAAAGAGGGAGCAAAATGGTGGAATACTGGGGGAGAAGGATAGCTGTGGCTGTGTGAGACAGACAGGTCCCATAATTTATTGCGGTGAAGACCGAACACATCCTTTTCCCCCTAAGATAGAGATAAGTAGAGGAAGTCAAGTGGGTAGTAAGATAAATGGAAGAAATTCTTAATGGGAGGAAATGGCTTGATAAAGGTTTGGAGATAAGAAGGATCAAGGTAGATGTAAGTGAATGGAGAGATTATAGGCTAGCTGAAATAGAAACTATAAAAGATAAGGGTAGAGGCATTGTGTGATTTGGTTCTCTGGTAACTTACCTAAAGAGGTCACATGTTTATATCTACTAATTAGATGAATTTTGCTCGCTAAATTGTATATTGGGTAATTTGTAAAATTGTATAAGCTATGCTTTAACATTTTGTCAGCCCAGCTGGATATGTGGCATAAATTTTGTGAAATTTGGTCCAAAGCTATTTAGAATATTAATCTTGCTTTCTCCCTTTAACAAAGAAGTAAAAGTGAGAAAATTTGATATATGGGGATATGTGTAATTGCAGAACAAATTGTATTTGAAAGGTATGGAACATGTCTAAAGATTAAAAAAAAAAAGTATTGAGGAGGTGTCCCTTCACGGGAAGGGAGCCTGACTCCAAAATATTTACGTTAGAGTTTTAATGAAATGACACCAGTGGAGAAAATAAGATATAAGTGAAAGCTTTTCCCTGACCTCTGCTACTTTAAGAGGGGTTAGTGGAAGAACATTGGAACAAATTGTACCTAAGTATGAATTGGTAGAGTTTATTGATTCTGATAAAGAAACATATTTTACTTTTAAGCTTTTCTAAGAAATAATGGGGAGGGAATGCAAATTGAATGTCAATTCCATACACCTGGGCATCTGCCCTCATTCAGGAAAGTGGAAAGAATAAATCAGATTCTTAAGAAATGGATTACTAAATTGATGTTAGAGACTAAATTGCCTTGGACCAAATGTTTGCCTATTATTCTGTTAAAGAATTAGAACTGTTCCCAGGAGTGACCTGGGACTTTCCTAATATGAGATTGGTTTATTTTATTTGGGAGGAGAAAGGGAAAGACCCTCTTTTGAAACAAAGGATAAGTTTTTAAGGAATTATATACTGATAGTGTCCTTAGGAAACTATGGATTGCTGACCCATACAACACGTTTGCAGTTTGCAATCTGCAGGAGGGTGAGCGCTTACTAAGTCCTGGAAGAAGCAGAGTGGAAAGTACCTTACTAGAGGTTACAGATATCTGAGAGTGCAGTCTGGAGGCTGAGAACACCAGGCTTACAGAACCTGAGGAGGAACTTCAAGAATGGACTATTAAGGACAATTTATAGCTTCTAAAATTGACTTTGCAATTAGGAATGTTTTGGTGGGAGGTGGGAATGTTTGTGCTTAGAGGAATTTTTAATAATATTGCTATTGTACCTGTTATTTATATTTTTAAAAAAACTTATTGGAACTCCTCAAATGGAGAAAGTTGAATTAACATTTTTTTACGATGAAGAAATTATTGTTAATTCTGATAAGGTTCTTTTGTGTGAAATTAGGGTATTCTATCTTCTGTATGAGTTTTAATTGGTTGTATTGAGTCATCTTAAAGTTGTAGCCATTATTTAAAGGGACTCCGAGTATACTAGTTTTTGCCTTTGTCCCTTTGAACATATTTCTACTATAGACAATATGTAATTTAGAATTTTTTCTATGTATTAAGCATTTTAATAGCAAAATGACTTGTGTAATAGTCTACTATTAAAACCATCTACTTAGATATGAAAGTTAAGTTGTGAATCTTCTAGGATGAATCTCTTAATGTTATCAATTTAAGGTCATAGTCAATACCTATTTAGGATATGTGATCCTCGAGATTCAGCTGAAATTTTGATTGATGAGATTTGCTATTGGAGATAAAATCTCTTGGGATTGTAGCTGATATTATTTGGAGTTTTAAATTCAGGTATGATTGATGCATCATCCAGCCAGTGATCCACCATCTGAAAGAAATATGCCACAAGCTACTCAGAAGAATGTGATCCTGAATTATTAACAGATGGAAGTTAGTATCTGGGCAAGAGCTGTGAGAACAGCTTTGGCTTCTGCTTAAGGTGGGATCCTTCTGACTCAGTTTCCCAGTGGTGTTCTTTTGAACCCATTAATTATTCCTGAATCTGGTTTAAGGTGGAATTGTTACTACATGATTAATTGAAAACTGACAATTACCTGCAGTAAAACTGAATTAAGGATGCTTTATTTTGTATCATGTATGTGCTCTCAGGTCAAGGCTTGAAGGACCAGTTTTTATGCTATTTAAATCAGGTCCCCATCTTTTTTTTCTCTTATGGCAAGTTTTTATAGTCAGAGCAAATTGTTAGTAGAAACCATGAACACAATTAAAAAAAAATGTGGTCATTATATCCTAAAGTAGGTAAATGAGTATTTGGCCTAGTCATCTATCTATTGCTAGGTGCATTTGTTTGTCTATTTATTTCAGTGTTCTTGTTGTTGCTGACTTTTGCAGTAGGAATCTTTATTTGTGAAAGGTTCCTTCCTCCAATCATGGAGGACATAACTGTTTGGAATGGTAGGTGGTCCTGCTACCTGATCCCAAGAAGAAAACTCCATTCATTAAGGAGATATTTGTGGAAGGCTATCCTCACAGCACTTGGTGAGGCCCTTCTGTTCCTAATCTGTATTATCCAGGATGATTAGAATGAAGGACCAGGAAGGGAGGAAATTGTCTAGGTGATTTCAGAGTTAATATTCCCATGAGAAAAGACTATGTTTCTAGGAGAAAATATTATTTTCTTGGTAATATTATTACTAAGGCAAGACCATTGCTTTGGTAAAAGATATAACCAAAGACATCAGAAAAATTAACACATGTTCTGATCAAACTTGGATCCCCCTTTTAATACCTCTTGGTGGTCTTGGTTTGGAGGAGCCTATTGGAGACAGGCTTTATGGTTTCTCCTCATAGCTCTCAGGGGAGTTATGCTCCCCCTGTATGATGCAATTTATTACCAATGTGGTTCAGAAAACTGTGTAAAATCATTAAGATAGAAGGTACAGTCATGGGATTAATTCGATCAATGGCATTTAAGAGATAAAGGTGGGAACCAGAGCCTGGGGGAATAGGTCAGACCCTGAAAATGAAGTTGATCAGGGAGTTGAAGAGATGTATAAAATTTGGTGTGAGAAGTTTTCAACTGATGAAAGAAAGGGGGGAATTGAATGACCTGTGAAAGGTGTCATAAGATGGAGACGAGTGTTCTAAAAATTGAGTGAAGGTCTGCTGTACCCCAGGGCCAGGCTTCTTTCCCCAGAAATCATGTGGCTTACAAGAAGTGAGACCCTTTATCTAGAAGACTAAGTGGGGCCACCTTGGCATTGAAACTCCCATATAAGGTAATTTAGTAATGCTAAAGATGTGGTTAGGTTAGCAGTTTTTCCTCCTTTATGGCTTAGAATGTGAGGTGATTTATCCCAACTAATCAGGGCAAAGATCCAGCCTATAGGGAGTGTTACCCCAGGCCCCTATATAATCCTTGTCTGTTTACTGTACCTTGCCTCTCCTTATCTGACTGCTTGCTGGGAGGGAGATGCCCTTTCTTGTGAGATCACAATAAAATTCCTTTCTGCTTTTACCTTGAGAAATCTCTGATTTATTTGAGCCAGTGATCTTGTCTCACACAGCCCTCTCCCCTACCCAGACAACTTGCCCTTAAAATACAGAATAAAAAAGTAATTGAGAAAATATAAGTATACTGCAATCCTATGTATTTTATTTTATGCACTTAAAAATGTTATTTTGAGAAGGGATGCATGAGTTTCACCAGACTGTCAGTAGGATCAATGGCACAAAGAAAGTTAAAAAGCCCTGGGATAAGCAGACTACAGCTTATTTTCAACAGTGATTGTGGTGAAACATATTGAGGGTATGTATGACTGGGAAAGAGGGTGGGCTGGTCAGAAAATGTCAAGAATGAGAAGTTTTCAAATTGATAAATCAAATATTGTACTTATACCTAATATTAAAAGTGATCTGAGTAATCTCCAGTATTTTATTTAGATTCTTTATGGAAGATTTTTGGGAAAACCTGGATAAAAATCACATGGGTGAGTAGCAATCAGTACTACACAGGGAATGCTCATAATTTGGAACTATGCCCAAAGGGCTAACAAATTGTGCATGCCCTTTGATCCAGAATCCTCACTGGGTCTGTATCCCAAAGAGATCATAAAAGAGGGAAATGACCCACATGTGCAAAATTGTTTGTAGCAGCCCTTTTTGTAGTGGCTAGAAACTGGAAACTGAATGGATGCCCATCAATTGAGGAAAGGATGAATAAGTTATGGTATATGAATGGAATGGAATATGATTGTTCTAAAGAAATGATGAGCAGGCTGATTTCAGAAAAACCCAGAAAGACTTAATATGTACCCATGCTGAATGAACCAGAGCACTGTAATAGCAAAATTATGTGATGATCAGCTGTGATGGACTTGGCTCTTTTCAGCAATGCAGTGATCCAAGACAATTTCAGACTTGGGATGGAAAATGACATCCTTATCCAGAGAAAGAACTATGGATGAATGTGGATAGAAGCATAGTATTTTCACTTTTTTTTTTGTTTGTTTATTTGCTGGGTTTTTTTTTTCATGGTTTTCCCTTTTTTGTGCAGGTTTTTCTTACACAACATGACAAATGTGGAACTGTTTAGAAGGATTGTACTTGGTAGCCTATAACAGATTGCTTACTGTCTTGGAGAAGGAGAAAAAGTTTGGAATACAAAATCTTACAGAAATGAATATTGAAAACTGTCTTTATATGTATTGAAAATAAAATGCTATTCAGAAGGAATGCTAACACTGATAAAATTACATCTCTATTGAAACTCAATATATGTATATGTATATATATATATATATAAATTTTAAATGTCTTTTTAAAATCAATTTAAAATTTCAAGTGAACATGATGTTAATTAGAACTAAAATCTGTGTGTTTGCCCTGGCTGGGCTTAATATCTATATAATTTTGGGAAGTCATTTAATTTCTCTGGCCATTAGTTTTCCCCTCTGTAAAATAAGAAGAAAGAAAAAAGAATAAAGAATTATTCTGCTTACCTCATAGGGTTATTGTAAGGATCATATGAAATAGCTTTGGTGAAAGTACTTTTGTCCCATAAAATACTATGACTTCTGAAATATTACTATTATCTGAGTACAGATTTGTCCAGACATACAAAAAATCTGTATAGCTGTGAGGCATTTAAAGATAATTTTTGCCTTTCTAGGTTAAGGACTCAAGAAACTTTTACAGAAGATCAACATGAAATCATATACTTTTATAGCTAGAAAGGCCTATAGAGATCACACAGTTTGATTTTTTTTTAATAGATTAGTATATTAAGGACTAAATTGTAGACCTTATTCAACTTATACAACTTGTTAGGAAAAGAATTGGTAAACTCAGGTTTTCTGACTTCTAGTCTCTAACTCTTTTCACTGAATCACTCTGCCTCTCACAGTTGTAGAAAACACTTGTTTTGAAAATGTGTGCCCTCGGGGCAGCTAGGTGGTACAGTGGATAGAGCACCAGCCCTGAAGTCAGGAAGACCTGAGTTCAAAACTGGTCTCAGACACTTAACATTCCCTAGCTGTGTGACCCTGGGCAAGTCACTTAACCTCAATTGCCTCAGCAAAAAGCAAAAAGCAAAAAAAGAAAAAAAAAAATGTGTGCCCTTGACACATGAAGGACTAGGTAAGACTTTGAATAGTTTAATGTAAATCTATTTTTACCAGTGGAAAAAACACTGGGTTATGCTTGACATATTGAGGCTGGTCAATTGGGTTTTATTTTGTATTTAACAAAAACATTTTTATTAATATCCTTTAATATCACCAGTACTTCCCAATTTATAAATCTAAATTTATATTTAGTATTCTACCCTTGCAAAGAAGTGGAAAGAAGCATTTTCTCATATATTTTCTTTGGGGCAGAGCTTGGTCATTATAATAGCACAGTATTAAGTTTTGATTTGTTGTCATCGTTATTTCCATTTACATTATTTTTTTTCATGTATACTCTTTATCTAGTTTTGTTTTCTTTATATCAAATCACATTTCTCATGCTTTAAAAAAGTCATATTCAACACTTCTAAAAGCATTATCCAGCCATTTTCCTATTGGTGGGTGTCTACTTTGTTTGTAGTTCTATTACAAAAAAAGGCTGTTATAAATGTTTTAGCATATGTGGGACCTTTTTTGTCGTTGACATTTTGGTATCAGCCTAGTAATGGAATAACTACTAGACAAAGAATATGGGCATTTAAGTCACTTTCTTCAAAAACCAAATTGCTTTTCAGAATGATTGCCTCAATTCATAGCATCTACCTTTTCACATTTCCAATTCCCATCTTTTGTCACCTTTGCTCATTTTCTGGCTTTGAGCTACAACCACAAAGTTGTTTTGATTTGCATTTCTCTAATAATTAGTGATTTGGACCATCCTTTCATATGAGTATCAATAATTTGGGGTTTTTCTTGAGAACTGTTTGTTTATAATCCTTTTACGTATTGGGGAATGGGTATTGTTCTTATATAATTTCTGTTACCTATATATCTTAGTAAATATATATATATTTTAAATACAAGGGACAACACATAAAAATATGCCTTGGTCATAAAAGAATGTCAGGGATGCTAAAGCTTATAATGAGGTGATATTTGTGAAGAAAGCTAAGAAATAACAAAAATTTAGATGTTGGGGAAAATGAGGATCTAAGAAGATATAGGACTTTTCTTTGAGGTATATGGCCCGATGATAATAGGCAACAAAGAAGACAGCTCTGATCAGTTCTGTTTTTATTTTGTCTACCAAAAAGATTGGAAAGAACAAAAATGATTAAAAGGGAGTTAATAGCAAAGGTAAGTAGGAAGAAAGAAATTCTAGTTACTCTAGATGAGTTTAGGTCACCAAATATTAGGAGAACTACATTCTAGTGATGGAATATAGTTTCTAGGGGACACAGAAGTAGGGAAGTTCCTCTGACCTTGGGGTGCTTCTATTCTAACAATCTGTCAATGATTCTAAAGTCTTCTGGCTTTAGAATCAATGATCCTGAGATCCCTCCAACCTTGTTCTAACAATCTGTCTGTCAGTGATTGTAAAAGTCTTCTGGCCTAGGAATATAATATTTTTTCCCTTAGAAGAAGATATATTAGTGATTCTGAAACTCTGGCTTTAGAGTAGTATTGTTCTGACAATCTGTCAATGATTATAAAGTCTTCTGGCCTGGGATAATCCTAGATCTGCTGGTCAATGATAACCAAATTCCTAAGACCACACCTCAGTTCTATCTGTAAGCCATAAAATTAGCATATCAATGATATGAAGAACTGGATAAATTTGTCTCCTTGCTCCTGGTTTCTTGCTAAATTCTTTTGGAATTTAGCCCACTTCAATTGCTATTACAATTTCAATAAACTTTTCCCCTTGACTTGGATATGGGTTCAAGCCTGCAAATTCTTTTTTGAGACATATTGCAACACTGATCTGTGACCCCAACCTTTTGGGTCCCCTTCTGAATCTCAAATCTGGGCTGATGATTGCTGACCCAGTCCATGATTTTTTAAAGACTGGGGAAAAGAGCTATTGAAAGATTGGAGAAAGGTAAATTAACAATTTTTTTTTTCCAAAGGGAGAACAACAAGCTATAGACAAGAAAGCTTGCATTTGCTTCCCAGTAAAATTTTAGGATGTTATTGGATAATTAACATCTAGAAAAGGAAGCAGTGAAAAAGAATCAGCATAGCTTCACAAAAAAGCCATGCAGACAAATCTTATTTCTATTTTTTGACAGGGTTACTAAAATGTTGGTCAGGAGAATGTGATAGTTTACTTAAATATTAGCAAATCACTTATTTGACTAGTAAACAATAACAGAATTATGTAACTAGAATAGTTATTAGTGGCTGATATCAACTTGGCAAAATGCTAGTAGAGTTCCACAGGGATCTATGCTTGATTGTTGTTAAACATACTCATCAGTGACTTAAATAGGTGGCAAACTTATCAGATTTGGAAAAGACACAAAACTAGGAGCAATGGATAACACATTAGATGATATAATCTGTAACCAAAAAGATCTCAATAACCTAGAAGAGAGTTAATGTCTTAAATAGGTCAGGGTTCAAAAATCGATTTCACAAATAAAAGTTGTGGAAGTCATGACTAGGTAGTAATTTGTCTAAGATCTAGGAATTTTAGTATCCAATACAGCCTCTGAAAAAGCCCATGTGATCTTGGCCTGCATTGAGAGGCACACTGATCACTTTTATGGGTGTGAAAGAGCCTCCTTTGATCAGATCACATCTAGAATATTCTGGTCAGTTCTGAACACTACAATTCAAGGAGGGAACTGATAAAGTAGAATGTCCTGAGGAGGGAAACAAGGATGGTGAAGGGCCCATTAGTTGAAGAAACTGGAGAAATAAATTCAGGCTCAATGTAAAGGAAAACTACTAACAGTTTTCCTAAAGTGGAATGGGTTTCTCCTCCTGGAAGAATTCAAAGGCTGAATGACAATTGCTGACTATGTTGTAGAGTGGATTCTTATTTGGGTGGAGATTGAACTGATTGGCCTCTGGTTTCCTTTCAATTCTAGGATTCTGTGACTTTGTGAAGACCAAAATCTCACAATTATTCACTATCCTTGTTTCCCTCCTCTGGACAAAGACCAACCCTATTTTGGATGCCCCCTTGTGGCATGAGGGTGATCCAGCTTTTCTGAAAGCTGTACCAAGAGAGCACAGTTAGAAAAGCTTTAAGCATCCATAAAACATTCTAAAAATACACAGAAAAATACAGCACCAGCCCTGAAGTCAGGAGGACCTGAGTTCAAATATGCCCTCAGGCACTTAACACTTCCTAGCTATGTGACTCTGGGCAAGTCCCTTAACCCCAATTGCCTCAGCAAAAAAAAAAATTAAAAATACACAGAAAAAGCAAAATACATAAGGGATAAAGGACAATTCTTGCTATCTTGTTAAATTTAATATACTCTCAAGAATACATACTAACAAGTTCATGGTTTCATATACAATCCTTTTTTGTTCTTTATATATTGAAATGTTTCTGTTTATTGATTAAGTTCATATTAAATCTTTTATAAATTTATAAGGCTCCTGGAGCCTTTTATTTTATATACTTGTATAGCATATATGTTTATATTATATATGAACACACATATAAATAGTTCTTTTTTAAAAAGTGATATGGTTTTAAAAGTTTATTTTTGTTTTTAAAATTTTAAATTGGCATTAAATTTAGTTGACCAAGAAAATATATTCATGATTTTTTCTTGGCTTTATTTATTAAAAAAAATTACTAAGGATATTGGGATGTAGCACAAGAGAGAAACATCTACTTTAATATCTTGATAATTACTCATTCAACCAACATTAATCTGAGATCCAGAAAGATTGGATGTCTTATCAGAAGTTACAGAAGGAGTACATATGGCAAAGCTGGGATTCAAATCTAAATCTTCTGACTCCAAGCCAGTGGTCTTTCCATTGTATCAAAAGGCCTCTTCTTTGAGAGGCTGGATGACCACTTGAGTCCGACATTTTTAAGGAACCCAGACCATTGGAATTCATGCTTCAGATGAAAGCTGGAAAAGATGGCTTCAATTAGTTCCAATCCTGAGATTCTACTACCTGCAGAGCCTTGTGCCCAACACTGGTAGGGAGAGGAAGGAGAAAAAAAAGGGGGGTCAGGGGGTAACACTGAGGTAACAGATGTGGTCCCTCCCTCAAAAAGCCTGTCAAATCAGTATTAAATCAATGCCTCCTATGGGCCAGGTCTTGTCCCAAGTGCTAGGAGTACAAAGAAAAACATAAAAAATTCTTGCTCTCAAGGAGCTCATTTGTAACTTTGGTGGATTCAAGCTATGTTCATATCACTAAGCTGCCAAAGAGAATTCTTCTCTATCAAATACTTGAGTATCTAACAAAAAAGGAAATCTGGAAAGGATTATTTAAAAAAAATTTTCTGAGTGCTAAACTTTCAACTTAATGAAATCTAAGAGTTGGAAAGAACCTAAGAGATCATTTAGTCTCCAACAAAAGTCTCTTCTACAGTATTATTGACAAGTTTGCCATCTACTATCAACCACCTCTAACGGCAGCCCATTTCACTTGTGGACAATTTCATAATCACTAGAAACTTTTATCTGTTGCTAACATTTTGCCTTCTGAGCCCAGGTAGAACAATTTCATCCCTTTTTCACATGACAGCCCTTAAAATACTTGAAGGCAGACTTCCCTTTTCCAGACTAAATATTCCTTAGTTCCTTCAATATATCTCAATCTTCATGCAGCAAGATAATCTTCCAAGTTTACAGTAAAAGAAAAAACAGTGCAGCTTGTCTACACAGTTGGTCTATAATTTGTAGTTACTGTAACTTAAATAGGGCACATGATTATTGAAGAGAAACAATGTTGCAATGGTAACTTCCTAGCTGACCTTTGAAGTCTCCAAGTCCCACTACACTACACCCTACCTAAGTGATCCTGGCAAGTCACTTCACTTTTTAATGTCCCCAGGTAGCTAAGACTTTACATGGCAGAGACCCTGATCTCATTGATAAAAGAAGTTCCTCCCCCAGAATCTCCCTAGACCAATGAAAGCACAGGTTTGGTAGAATGGAAAAAAGTTACTGAAATAAGTACACAGAATTCACCATGTCAAATGGACAAAGTTAGTTGCATGGCTTGGCAAATTGCTGGGCACAAATGCAATATTTCAAACAAACTGGGCTGTGTGTTGAGATTGGGCAGGAGCCAAACTCATATGTTTTGCCTGACATTTTGCCTGTCAAATTAGAGGGCTACTGTGGATGACCCTAACACTACCCAAGTACAGAGTTGTTTGCAGAAGCTTTTTCTGCAAAGTCTGTCATGTCCTGTGTTTCTGTACAGTTTTACCACTTGCAGGTAAGTCATTTAGCAATGTCAAAATAATCATCTGGAAATTGATGTGCTCAGGGCAACTAGATGGTGCAATGGATAGAGCCCCAGCCCTGAAGTCAGGAGGACCAGAGTTCAAATCTGGTCTTAGACACTTAATACTTCCTAGCTGTGTGACCCTGGGCAAGTCACTTAATCCCAATTGCCTCAGCAAAAAACCCAAAACAAAACAAAAAAACCCCAAAACAACAAAAAAAGAAATTGATGTTGCTCAATTCCACAAATATTTTAAGTGTTTTAAAATCTTAAGTCCCAAGCACCATCTTAGATGGAAAAAAAAAAGGCCGTTCCCATCCCCAAGGAGCTTGTGAACTACAGGGATGATAAAGCACATAGACAAGTAAAATACAAGATAGTGAATAATGGAAGAAGTCCAAAGCGTCCTAAGAATATCTGAGCATGATAAGTCACTTTGATCTGGGGGAAAGGAAGGGAACAATCAGGGTAGAAATAAAAAATATTTTCTAAGTTTGGGGAATGCTGGAAAGAGGACAAGAGGAAGGAACTACTGGTTCAGACAATCCCATTTGAATGGAAGAATGAAGGAGTCCTCTGAAGATAGTAAAGGAAGATCTGAAGACAATCATATAAGGTTCCAACGGAGTTTTATCCTTTAAGTAAACTGAGAGCACAGGTTTTTGAGCAGGGAAGGATGGTCAGATATGAGCTCATAACATTTCAAATAGCAATGTACTTTAGAGCTCATTTAGGATAACTCCCTTTCTTTCACAGATGAAGAGCTGAGGCCCAGGGAGATGAAGTAATCTCCCCAGAATTCCACAGTTAGTTGTCAGAACCAGAATCTGTTCCCAGGCTTTCTGATTTGAAATCTAATGCCCTTCCTACTAAACCCTGGTGCATGAGAAATGTTATTTTGAAGACAAATCAGAGGTAAACCAGTCATGCATGCTCTTAAAACAGTCTGGACAAGAGGTGATGAGGGCCTAAACTAGGTCCTTGCTGAATGAGCAAAAAGGAGGGACTGAATGAGATTTATATATATATATATGTATATATATATATATATGTATATGTATATTTAACAGGGCTTGGTAACTAGGGGGAATGAATCTTAGGACTATCATAATTTTGAATCAGTGGGCAAGAGAGTCTTAGTAGACATTTTCTTGTTTCTCAGTTTTACTTGTGAAAAAGTGTTATTATATCTTAAAAAATTAATTCATGTACAAATGAAAACACCACAGTGAGAAGTTTTGGAACTTTTTTCAAATTTTTTTTCACTTATTTGAATTGATCATATTACCTATTAAATTACTGAAAACTAGCAAAATGTGAAGAGGCCAGTGAGGAATTCATTCTACTTAAAAGGCACTTTGGTTCAAAGACATAGAGCTGCAAGAGATCCAAGACCCAGAGATGCTGTGATTTGCCTGAGGTAGTCAGTGATGGGGCCAGGATGAGTGACCATCACTTGACTCCAAAATCCAGGGCTCCTTCCACTGAATTGTGCTGTCTTCTTAGTTCAGAAGTATCACTAACATATCTTGGATGCCTATTGGTGACATCAGATGCTTGAAGACTGCCAGCAGACAAAAAGTTCCTGCAATTCATCATTCTACTTAGATTGAAAGGCTTCATGAGTAAGTACAGTGACAGATCCTTATCATCCAAGAATTAGCCTTCTTAAATGTGAAGGGGTTCATCAAAAGAGGATGGATCAAGAGATCAAACTTTATTGGCTATGGTACCTCTCCAAACCAATGACTAAAGAACAAAGTTTGATGGTAGAAGTGATGAAATCATAAACCAATGGAATATTAAAATAGATTCAGATGTTAGATTAGTGTCTATTTGGAAAAGATGGATGCAATCCACTGAAATATTTATGTATCTCTATCTACAGTGTCTTTTGGTGGAAAATGACATCGATGATGGTGATTAACTACCTTATGGCAAATTTGTGCTGAAAGGAACATCTACTCAACTCTAGAACAGACATTTCAATCAGCCGTCCCAATACCCTGACTGGAAGGGCTTTTAGTTATATGAATTTGGATGGCCCTCATTTCCTTTTTAAAATTCTCTCCCCTCCTATTAGCTTTTGTGAAAAAGGTTAACAACTGTCACTTGAAATTTAAATTTAATGTAATGAGTCCTTTCCAGCAGCATTCTAATATACATCATTCAAAAGAACAAGTCTTTACACAGGAGACCTCAATTTCACATTAATTTTTTTTTCAACGTCTCAGTGATGGGAACAGCATCCTCAAAGAAATCTGACATTTGGAGAAAAGTGCAACTGGCATTTAGAACATGAAGCGACTGAACTTGGTGACTGCTTCACATCCAGCTGGACTGCAATTTAACTTAGTATTAGTCTTTGATAATCACTATTCATTTTTATTAATTCTATTCATGTTATGCAGCCAAGGAAGGAAATGGATGAACATCAAAACCATCAACATTATACCTGAAAGACAAAATAACATTTAAAAAATCAAAAATGCTATAACCATCCAGTTTTGTATACTTAAGAGCTGTATATGTTCATAAAAATTTCCTATGCCAAGACTTTATGATGCTTATAGAATTTCTAAAATCAAGAACATTTATTGTTTATTTTCCTTCACTACCAAGAATAAGTAATAAATGGGAAGGAGTCCCTTCTCCAAGTTTATTTCCATCTATAGTGATATTTGTCTCTGCTGATCCCAGAGACACTGTGAATTGAATAAGGAATTTAAAAATATTTAGGAATCTTGTCTTGTAAAATCACACAAAAAAGGTAGTCCTCAGATTATTCCCTTTCACACACATATTTTCCTTTTAAATTTAATACAATTATACCTAGCAGATATAAATTCAAAGTTTCTAACAAATTCAGTGGAGAAAAGCCAACTCCTGCAAGATAAACATTTACAAAAAAAATCATACTTAAAATTTAAAAGAAATTTATTTTCTAATCTTAAGAAATATATGTTAAATAATTAACATGTAGTGGATATCCTGCCATCTAGGGGAGGGGTGGAGAGTTGGGGGGAAAAACTTGTAACAGAAAGCTATGGAAGGGTTATTGTTAAAGAATTACCCACACATATGTTATGCAAATAAAATTTTAAAAAATAAATAAATAAAAAATTAAAATTAAAATTAAAAAAAACAAAAAAACAAAACAAAACAAAAAAAAGATTTAATTACATGAAAATAAACAAGCATATCTATTTCATTTTCAAAAAAAAAAGAAATATATGTTAAATATCAAACTAACAAACATTTATTCAGTACTTATTGTGTGTAGAGTACTAAGGGTAGCTTTAGGATAGGTCTGAAGTTGAGAATCTCAGATATTAATAAATCCTAAGTTATGGGAAGGATTTTATGGTCAGTCAACATCAAGCTAAGTAATTGTTTTGCTTTTTTTAAAGTTCATTAATCCATTAGACAAAGCGTTATACTGTACTAACACACCAAAGCAGAATTAATTTGTAGGATAACAATCAAGAAGGATTGTTTTTTACTAAGAAGCAGCAACTGAGTTATATGGTTCTGACAGTATTGTGTTGCTGCACAATCCAGGAAAGTATTAGTCCATTCTGCAGCATGGGACTCCATAAAGCAAAACAAAAACAGCCAGGAAATATGACTATGTCACCAATATCCCCAGGCCTATTTTTGTCTTCATTGTTAGGATGCAATCACTGTATTTAAGAATTATTTTATAAAAATCAACTACCTCTCACTGTAAGAAAACAATGCATGCTAGAACTTTCATGTCATGAAATTCATAAATTGGGAATGGATCTATTACTTTAAATTTACAACATTTTGAATGATTTTTGTAGGAGATGGAAAAAATCATCATTCAACCCTCACATCTCTAAAATAACATTGATTATTTGATAATTGTAATGTTTCCTGCTGAGAAAGGAAACAAAGGTGCTAGACAGTGTCAAGTGGAAAAAAGAACCATGGACCCAAGAGTCAGAAGGCTCCAAAAACTTGAGTTCCAATTCTTCTTCTGCCACTTAATAGCTAGGTGATCAGTTTCCTCATCTGTAAAATGAGAATACTGGACTGGATCATTCTCATGATCCCTTTTCATCTAACATTCTCCTGATCACAACACAGCTTGGGAGTAGTCATCTCTTTATTTTTCCAGTCTGTAATTTTTGGAATCTGAAGGAATTGAATTTTTGTCTCTTTCATTTTTAAACTGAAGTGACCATTTTATTTCTATGATCACTTCTTTTTTTCTCCCATACTTCCTTAGCTTTTTTGCGGTCCTATCATTTTCAGCTGTATTGTTCTTTGTAACTCCATTTGGGGTTTTCTTGGCAGATACTAGTTTGCCATATCCTTTCTAGCTCATCTCACACATGAAAAAATTGAGGTAAGCAGGGTTAAGTGACTTTCCCACAGTCACATGGTTAGGAAGTATCTGGGGCTAGATTTGAACTCAGGCAGCTAAATCTTCCAGACTGTGGGCCTGGCACTCTTTCCACTGCACCACCTAGTTTTATTAGAACTTCAGGCCTGAATTTCACTCCTCCACCCCAATGGACACACATTCATTTCACAGATGAAAAATTAGACACAGAAAGCAGAAGGAATTTGCCCAAGGTGACAAAACTATCTAGTATTTGGTTCTAGAATGAAAACCTGGGTCTCCAGGATGCAGCTCATTCATCTTTCTATTGTACCACATCATTGCACTGCTCATCCTACCTTTGGGATGAAATTTTTTCCATGTAATCATGTCTCCAACCATATATTTGACATCAGTGGTAAACTAGAATTTCTATTTACATACTTTTAAAGACCATGTTTAATTTTTTTATTCTTTAAACACATGTTAATTTGTAGAAATTCAAGGACATGACATATGATCTAATCAAGAAGTATACTTTCATGGCATATATGAGTTTAGAGATCAGCTGGCTTGTTAAGCCAGGTCCTTTCTTCCAATTCTGATATTCCTTGAAGTCACATGTTTCAAGATGCAATGCACAAGAATTTTAAGTTACATTAGGAGAGCCCCTACAAAATGTTCTATTATTTGTGCTTCAGAGGTGGACTCTGGCCTCTGCTTTAAACACTAAGGATTCTTCTAGTCCTGCTTTGAGAAAACAGAGATTTGACAAACGAATTCAATATTACAACATTTCTTGAAAATGCATGAAATAGAAATGTGCTTACCTAAAGAAGGAGCCAGGCAATACACAATTAAATAGTTGTAGAATAACTCATGAAAGCACTGGAGATGTAGTGAAAGGGCCAAAGCTGGATTAAATACAGCTCCTGTTAGATTTCCTCCTGTAATAAAATTTTAAGCAAAATGACACTAAACTAGATTTTGTATCTTTCATCTTTGGGGAACTAAAAATAGATGGCAATTACTAATGTGCTAATTTAGTTATTTAGCAAATTTCTCTACAATTATATTCTCTTCAAACTTGTAAAGAAACCTATGGGAGACTATTCTACCTGCCATGTAGTCTCCTTCCTCTCTCTCTCGCCTATTCTCTCCCTTCAGGTCGGGTCCTCCTCGCCCCCACGAATTACTAAAGTCCTGCTGGCCAGGACAAGTGGCGCCCAACGTGGGCCTCGAGGAATGGAACCTTGACCCGGTGGACCCCTGAGATCGTCCTTTGTGGACCCCTGGATTCGTCCCCTGATTTGGTGGACCCCTGGATTCGTTTTGTGTTGTCTGGCCGGACCTTTGCTTTGAAAACGACCATCAACCATTGGCATCCTCCTCGGCCTGACCTTCGTTTACCTTCCAACCTCTGGCCACTCTCCATATCAGCTCCTCAATTACACCTGGATGATTCTGCTTTCCAGAAGAATGCTCAGGTCTTTTATCAACGACTTCAGACATCCGACTCGATGGAACAATTGCCTGCTGTCACACTCAAGAGCCCCTTGATTTTACTCAGTTAGATCAAGAATTTCAGACCCCCTGGTATAAGAGGTGTTGTTAAAAGGGCCATAAGCTGTGGACTGGTCAATGACGGGATTAGTATGGCCCTGACACGGATAATCATGCCAATGGCTGCAGGGATCACCCAATGACGGGATTAGTGGGAGCCCGAGGTCTGGAGGGTTTGGAGGCAACCCACATAGCCTAAGACAGGGGCCATGACACATGCTGCTTGGTTACCCAATGACGGGATTAGTGTGGGTCCACTCCCAAAGGATTCTTGGAGGCTGCTCCCATAGCCTAAGACAGGGGCCCTGCCAATTCTAAGGCACCGTATTCAGGAAACACAAGCCATATAGCCTAAGACAGACCTTCCACAGACCCTGCTATTCTGCCTCTTATAATGTAAAACCGGGGGGGAGATGCCATGACTCATACTCAGAAGTATGAGCCTGGAGCCTAGAATATGATAAAACAGGAATGTCTGGGGCCAAGAATTTGAATGCACAGGAAGAACAAACATATGCTAACTACTCCCTGAGATTACCCGACCATATCAGTGTCCTTGCATTCCACACCCTGCTGCCCAACCCAACTACCTCCACATTCCTACAGGAATTCCTATAGGGGCTACAGCCCCTCACCCAGAACGGCATTAGCCTATATAACTCCAGCCTTTTTGCTTCAATAAATGAGACTATTCTACCTGCAAAAAAAAAAAAGAAAGAAAGAAAGAAACCTATGGGAATGGATGGATCTGTTCCCCAAACCAGGAGTTGGATCTTAGAAAATGGCTAATCAATAAGAATTTGTCTATTATCTGTCAGGCACTATGCTAAGAAACACAAAGACAAAAATGAAACAATTCCTACCTTTAAGCAGCTTGTCCTCTATTTAGGGAAACATATACATAGTCCAATTTTTTTTTATTGTAAACAGATAAAGAAATGAGAGGCTCCCAAAAGGGAATGCTTAGAAGGATTATAGGGACACAGAATTTTAGTGCTTTAAAGAGGTCTTAAAAACCTTCAAGTTCTAGCCCCTTCATCTTTACAGATTAGGGAGAGTTTAGGCCCAAGAAATAAAGTGATTTGATGAAGGTGACAATGCTAGATTCAAATCTTGGTCTTCTGAATCCAAATCCAGTGTTTGAGAGTTCTGTCCCCCTCCACCCCCATATCCCATTATACCACATTCCTTCAGAGCTCATTTGAATCAAATTAATATCTTTGTACACATTACTCCATCCTCAAAAAGTCATGAAGAATTCTGCATCCTTTCTCTTTTATATCCTTTATTTCTACTATAACAAGTGGGAGCATTTTGAAAGAAGAAAGCACTAAAACATAGTGTTATTACTAATTTAGTTTTTAGAAAATATTACTGGTAGATTTAGCTGCCTTACATATTTTTTAAATCATTCTAATAATTGATCCTGTTCCTAAATAAATTATAATTAATAAACAATTAATATTGTTCTTAAAGCTTTTTGTAGTGTGTTGGCATGACCAAAGAAAAATCCTTTTTATCACAAATAAAAATAAACATCCCATTAGCTGTTAATCCAATTTTAACTATCAATAGTATAAAGCCTAAATAATACTACAAAGACAACAAAAAGTACAAGTTACTGGTTTAAAAGCACTAGTATGAGAACAGAACTCATGGTAGGGCCTTATTTTTTATTTGAATTAGAAGTATGAGGCATTATTGATGATCATTATGGTAATTTATTACAATGACAACAGATTTGGAACTCACTACTTGGACACAATGAACAATTTAACAGTTCCCACCAAGAGTCACTACAGTTTCAAGCATTTGCTGGTATAGGGGCCCTAGTGATGGCTTTTATCACTGGTTCCTGGAAACAAACTGAAGACAAGAGCCAGGACAGCTAACCTAGGCCCAGACTTTTGGCTCCAATCATGCCATTCCTTGAACAGTGCCATAATATTTAGAGGCACATAGATTTAAGGCTTGGAATTGGAAGATGAGCTCATCTGATCCAACTCCTTCATTTTACAGGCAAGAGCATGACTTTTCTAAGGTTTCACAATTTGTATGCACCTCAGAAGCACTGGAAGCCAGATCCAAAGTGGACAGCTATTCCATTCCCAAACTTTTGATTAGCTAGCAGCTGATCTTAGAAATTTGCAAGCATTTCTCAATTTTAAAAAGGAATCTGAATCCTGAACCTGAAAATTTGCTTAGGATACCCTGCCTCCCCACAACCTGGAGTTAACTTACAATTAAGTCTAACTTTTCATTAGGCCAACTTCAAGTCTTTCACTTGGCTGTCCTGAATGCTGTCTCCTACTTGTCCCTAGATCACATTCTATGTTTCCCTTGTTGCTGTGGCTCTTGCATCTCTTATCAGGCAGATCAGCCATTCCAGTGTAGATTGCCAATACATTAAAATATTGAGTGAAGAAGGCCCACTGGGAACACTTTTCAGAAGAATTCTCTTGCCAAAAGGGATGAAGGTTCACCAAAGTGCTCACTTTTTCCTTACCTATCATGGCAGCTTTAACTGCACCTATCCTGGGGCCAAGGCGATTAGAATCAGGATGAACACTAGAGACTGACTTTAAGTATACTTTTACAACGAGATATTCATTTTAGGTATGGGGCAGTCCTAAGAATAAAAAGGAACTCTCAGTCCAAATAGGGCTTTTGGATTTCCAGCACCAACACAGGGGGCGTTCCAGATCGTTTGGCCCAAATCAAACTAAATCTTTCCCAAATCACTTAGAATATCTTAGGGGCCCTTTGACTGAGACCTAGTTTAAGCAGAAAGTAGATGCCCAAAGTGTATAATACTAAATGTTGGGAGGATAATTAGATCATCAGTATGACATATATATTGAATATAATGAAAAATATAGTGAAAAAGATCTTAGACTTGGGTTTGAGTATTAGTTTTAACATTTATTTACCTATGAAACCAAGTATCAGGTAAATTCTCATCTATAAAATGGGGACAATGATATTACTTAGATTTATTTGTAACTATAAAAATGTGAGCTGCCATTACTATTGTAAAACAATTTTTTAAATTTTATCACACATAAAAAGAAATACTATCCAAGATAAAGCAAATAAGAAACTCAAACATAAAACTTGAATCTTTTTTTTTTAAAGGGAATGTTCAATAGGAGGCATTCTAGTTTAGCAATTAAATAAAAATATAAAAAATTATAGACTTATGTGTTGAAAAAAAAAGTAAGAGTTACTTAGTCCTTAAAATAATTTCCAGTTTCTACTAACTGCTTTAATTTGGATTGTCAAAATCAGTTAAGTGGATAGTTACTGTAGTTCTTTTGATAAAACTTCATTATACACTGTGGCATCTGTTTTCAAATAAAATAAACTTTTTATCTCTCCTGAATTGTCAAATGATAACACTTATTTATTTTTTTAAACCAGACTTCTTCAGCAATAAAAGCTACATATCTGTTGGGCAGTACTTCACTACCACAGAAACTTTATCCTATTATACTGGTAAAGTAATCAAGGTACCTTGGAGAGGTCATGAAAGAACACTTGGAGCTTTTAAACATTTCCATTCACCTTACTTAAAATGCATTTTCAGCATTTTTAATAGCCAAATTATAGGCAATGATAACAAGTAATCTCCTCTGGAAGGAATATTATCTAAAAAATCTCCTCAAAATGATACTTATAAAATCCATCACAATTTTATATCAAGCATCTTCTGAAAGTAAATCTTTGTCACATTGATATAAACCATAAAAAATTAAAACCAAAATATTCAGAACAAATTATACTTTGGTTTTTGATAAAATAAGGAATTTTTATTAACATTTTATATATATATATATATATACATATATATATAACCTTATTCAGGAGTAAATTATGGCATTTTACTGAGTGTCAAAGATATAAAAAAAAAAAAATCCCCACACAATGGGCTTCCCATTGATTTAAAAAAAAAAAACCCAAAAATGAGAACAAGGTTTTTTTTACCCACCTTATCCCTCTTATGACAGCATTTACCATCAGCATAACTTCTTTGAAAAACATCAGCTCTTATAACTTGATGCCAAATATAATGGAAAACCAACTACCCTGCTATACTTCTAGCTGTGTACCCATGAATATGAGCCATGTCATCACTCTGTCCCTCCTTTTCCTTTTCTGAAACATGGAGGATAGCAATCCCTATAAAAGCAACTAATATAGTTGTTTATAAACTGTAAAGCACTAGAGAAATGGGATCTCTTTTCATTATGAATGTCTTTTGGTCCATTTGATAATTTAAATGAGAATTTCAAAACTGCAAGAGACCTTGGACAACATCTAGTCCAATCATCTGATTTTAGATGGGAAAACTGAGCCTCATGAAAGGTAATTCAAGGCAGAATGTATTAACAAGATAGAATATTATCTGTATTTAACTTCCGAGTGCTTGAATTTCTAGCCATAATAAAATATTTCCTTCAATTTAAGTTTTTTTCCCCCAAAAGTTTTTAAAATTAATTTTTTAAACTCTTAACTCCTTTCAGTTAGCCCTTCCCATTGCATCAATAAAAAAACCATAATTACTATAGTGATGTAACTTGATTTATTTTTATTAAAAACTCCACAGTGTTAGATAATTGTATAATGATGAACATTCAAGACATTTCATGTTTATTTTTCTAGAGGGAAAAATCCAACTTGGGGTAGGAGCAAAAGAAAGCAAGAATTTTAAGAAGGCATATGCCAAGCTGAAACCTAAGGTGAATTAGAAACAGAAAATTCCCACTCCTCAATTTCAACAATTTTAACTTTTCTATGCAAATAAAATGGCACAGATTAAAATTAAAGACATTTCTTCTGCATTTTGAAGTGAATGTAAAGTATAAACATATATAAAAATTATGTGTATTCCTGTAGGAATAAAGTCCTATATTTGGAAACTTGTTTTTTAGATTATAAATATCAAAATACCTCTGACTTGAACTCACATTAAATTTGAAAAGGATCTATTTGAAGACAACTTTTATGAATTTGATTTTGAAAGGCAAATACAAATTCCATTTCTCCCATGAAGCACCCCTTTCACTGTTCCATTTCTCCTAGAGAACACTAGGTTCCCTGAACTTCTTTTCAATCTGCACAACATAATTCAGAATTACCTTCTTTTGGCAATTCACTGTTGTTAATAAAAATCTCATCTTCCTAATTCAGCAAATGTTTATTGAGCATTTACTAAAATAATTCATATTTATGTAATGTTTTAAGATATGCAGAGTGCTTTGCGCATATTGGAGCTCAAAGCCCTTATGGAGTGGATCTCTTTCTTACAAATTGATTGGAAGTTCAACAACTTGCACATGAATGTCAGAGGCAGATGAGAACTCCAGGTCAACGGATTCTAGTACCAACCAATGTTAACTCACTTCTCTGAATGCTAGGCCCACCTTTAAAAGATAAAACAACATGGCAGGACTGAAGCTCTGGGAGGGTAGGTTCCAATTTTATGCTACTTTTTTATCCCCACAGCAGAGTACAGGGCTGAGTAAACAGCTGATGCCCAATAAAATACTCTTGAATGATTCCTACGAAGTAGGGAATTCTGTTCAACTCAAGTTGGAGGTAATCATTCAGATGGTTTTGAATGATCCTATATGGCTCTGAGAACCTCAACAAGTCTGTGTTCCTTTGGAGATATGGTGACCATACCAAAATCATATAGCACTTTCAGAGCAGGCATACAGAATTTGCATTATAAAACTCACAGATCAGGAGAAGGTAAAGTGTTATAGAACTGTAAAAATTATTGCTTTTCTTTGCTCACTGAACTAGATTTTCTCAGCATAGGAACCACATTCTGGGAATAAGTGAGGCAGTTTTGAAATAGGCACTAATACTTTTAAAATCTCTCAAGTATTATGTTTTATGGATCACAGGGATAAGAAGATGTAAAGGGCTGAAGAGATTATCAATCCAGAGAAATTTTGAAGAAGGGTATTATATAGTAAATTATAGTTCTATTGAACTAGCAAAACCAGTTAATCTTGGCTCCCATTAGGAGAAAAAAGGCAGCAAAAATCTTTCAAAGATCTTGATACTGTGAACTAAATAAAATACTAGTTGATTTCACTAGCACACTGGCTCCACATATCAGCCTACAGATATATTCTGGGGCAGGGCTAGAAAACATCACTAATGCTCTAAATCTATGTCCTTAGTTATTCTTGAAATATACTGTTTTTCTAGGCCATTCCCAGCTTATTATTCTTCTTTATCCCTAATCCTCTCATCCCCAAATCAAGAGAATGACCTGTATTAATTGGTTTTACTGATTTTGTAGAGTAAAGATGAAATTTATTAAATCATACTGTTCTTTTATACAATGGAATATTTGCTTAGTTTCAATATAAATCACTTTCCATCCACGCCTCATCTTGCTTTCCATGATTTTGCTCAAGAGTAATATATATATACATACATATAAACAAGATGAAAAAATAATCTAATTCCATTATCTACTGGCCACACTGTATTCACAGGTGCCAAAAAAGGAGGGGAAAATTCTGTGACTCCATGCCTAGCTTTCTTTTCTATAATACAGCAATGACTCTCTAGGTCCTGATAAGACTGGATTCAATCCATGATATCCTGCAAGGTGCTAAAGAAAGGTAAAAACAATACCACATGAGGCTTAAGTGGAGGAATTTCTTCCAGGAAAGAAAAGAATTTAAAGGGGAAAGAAAGGAGGAAAATGACACAAATACATTAAGGCTGTGCAATAAGTAGCTTAAATGTTATCACTTTTTTCATTGAGAAGAATTAGAAAAGAAATTACAGAAACAGATTTTGGTTCAATCTAATGGAAAACTTCCTCATAAGGAGAGTGATTTAAATGCTATTTCCAAACTAGTTAGTTCTTTAGGAGTAGAGGTCTTCCAGTGTTATAGTGAAAATTTCTATTCAGGGAGTGATTGGACTACATGAAACTTTAAAGTTCCTTCCAACTCAGAGACTCTGGGATTCCAGATGAATGTCCAAGCAATTTCCTTGGATGCCATACACAGAGTTGTAACTAGCAATTTAGGTGCCTGTGCCAAACAATGTAAAACTGGCCTTCCAAACAATTTTGTAATTCATAATATGGTATTCATACAATCAAGGCAAATCCAATTGAATAGGAGGGAGAATGTTAGTATAGTGACTTTCAGATGTACCTATTCTTGGAAACGAAGGGCAGCTTGTGGTGGTGGTTAAAAAACTGACTTTGAAAAAGAAAGATCTGGGGTTTACTTTCTACTTCTAGTATATACTGGCTGTATGATACCAGGCAAATCGTTTTTAATCTGTGATTTTTTCCCAATTACATGTAAATTTTTTTAACATTCATTTTTGTGAAAATTTTGAATTTCACATTCTCTCCTTCTTCCCGTTCTTTCTCATTGAGAAGATAAGCAATTTGATACAATTATGATATACTAATCACATTATTCTTGCTAACTAGGTGACAAGTTCACTTGTTTCTAGATGCTGAAGAGTGAACATATTAAAATTTTATGCCCTCTAAATTTCAGTGCTCTGGGATAAAATTCCTTTTAATAGTTATAGCTCCAGCTTTATAATACAGTGGAAAGAGAAACAGACTTGGTATTATAACACTTAAGGCTCGTCCCTGCCACGTTTATTAACTGTATGAAAGAAGCAAGCTTTTTGATCTATGAGATTTAGTTTCCTCTGTATAATGAAATAACTAAACAAAGAAAACTCTAAGATTCTTTTCATTTTTCAATTCTATAACTTCTAAGTAGAGAACTTTAACTCAGTATTCATTATTCTAATAGAAAAGAAAAGAAATGAGAAATCACAATTATGTTGAGTATCTATAACATGTATTATGCTGTAAGTATCAATTTAGACCTGGCCCCAAAAAGTGATATGCTTTCTGTTCTCCAGTGGGCTGTATCTTCTATTCAAGGTCTCTATTGTGGGAGGAAGGAAGGAAAAATTCTTTCCCTCCCTGCCCAAACTGTATTATTTCTAGAAGTTCCTTCAATATGTTTCCTTAGTTTCCTTAATCTTAAAAAATCCAAATTTTATCATTTCTCTATTTTAAAAAATCATTACTTGCTTGTAAAATGAAGATATCACCAGCAGTCTATAAATGAAAAATTACACTGTGTCATTATTTTTGACAGAACTAATTTTGTGAAAGACTCTGGGAATGTTTCTTCTTTAACCAAGAATAGAACTTTACAACAATTTTTCCAATCCCACAACATGCTTCTATTCTTTCCTACTTGGACAGCTTTCTTCTCCATCCCTAAAGAAAACATCAAGGAGCAAATACTGAGATATTGTGTAAAATCTCTTCTGAGGAGGCCAAAGATACACACAGTTTAAACTTTAAAGGAAGGTAATCTTATTCTTGTCTGGAAAAAGCAATTAACTTGCTGAATTAAGGTCTCAGTTCCACCACTTATAAAACGTGTGACTGTAGCTAAATCTCAACCTTTCTGAGTCTCAGTTTCCTCATTTGTATAGAGAAGAATATTTGTATGAACCATCTCACAAAGTTTTTGGGAGGAAAGTGTTCTATTAACAATAAAATGCTATAAAAATGTGAGTAATTATCTTAACTGTAAATTCAAACTACAAAGAGTAAGTCTTTGGGACAGCTTGATAGCATAGTAGATAGAGCACCCACCCTTTAGTCAAGAGTACCTGAGTTCAATCCATACTCAGACATTTAACGGTTCTTAGTTGTGTGACCCTGGGCAAGTCACTTACCCCCAATTGCCTCAGGGGGAAAAAGTGAGTCTTTAAATGACTTGGCACCACCAGTAGTTTCCCTTTCTACTTCAACAAGATTGAAATATATAGAATATTTTAAATGAATTTTAAAAAAATGTGTTCAACACAACTAATAGCCTAGGGATATCCTGTCTCTTCATGAAATCTAGTAGCCTTAACATTTTGAAACAATTTCTATTGGATTTTTTTTTTTTTGTTAAGACAGCTCAATTTCAAAAAGGATTATTTCATTCAACATTGTTCCTTAAATCTCTGTCTCATAGATGATGGTTGGCTGCATTTGGGACTGGTGGAACTGTTTCATGAACAAATGGACCAGTTTTTTGTTTTTTGTTTTTTTTTTTTCCCCCCACAGAAGTCACTTCCATGTGAAGTGCCTTTTAAAACTTATAAACTATTTTTAGATGGCTTGTAAATGCATTTTTTAAATATCCCAAGATAGGGGATTCTAAGAACTATACTTTCATGGAAAACAAGTATTAGAAAAGACTAGTGATGAAGATAACGGAATTTTTAAGAATTCTGTATAAAATTTATATTAGATACTTTTTGGACCTTTGATCAAGTGTAGTGAGCAAAAAGTTAAGAGATGAGAATATTATAAATTTAAAAGTGACTGTTTTGTGATAAGTAAATCTGTTACTTCCTTCAGTGGTTGGGTCCAATCAGGTTTACCTATATAAAATCCTGTTTGACCTTCACAACCTGGCCCCTTCCTACCTTCCCAGTAATCTTACATTTTACTCTCCTCCATGTGCTTTACCATCCAAGTTACCTGGCCTTCTTACAGCACTTTTTCAGTGGCTGTTCCCAATACCTGGAATGTTTTCCCCTCTCATTTCTGCTACCTGATTCTCCTGGTTTCTTTTAAACTCAGCCCCAATCCTACCTTCTGAAGGAGGCTTTTCTCAATCCATATCTTCCCCTCCTAGTGCCTTCCCTCTGACCAAAGACCAAAAATATGATGAGTGCTGCCTTCAGGTGGCTCACCCTCAATTTACATTGAATCTATCTTGTATATAATTATTTGCAATATCTCTCCCATTGAACTCTGAGCTTCCTCTGAACAGGGGTCTAATTTTGTTTCTATCTCCAGCACTTGGGCCTGGTACATAGTAAGCATTTAATAAATGCTTGATGACCTGATTTAGTCCATTCTGGGATATCTCAGACCCAATTGAACTACCCACGTTGGCTAGCCAAGACTTCTGAAGCCAAATAGAATAAATATAACAATCTCCCCTTTCACATGACAGCTCTTTAAAAGTCTGAAGACAGATGTTTCTCCCAAGCAGTCTTTTTTCCAGACAATGCCTGCTGAAGTGTCTTACATGACACTTATTCCTCAAGGAATAATCCTTAAATTAATTACAGGGCCTCATCTCTCAGTTCCAATATCAGACAGCTTTTTTTGTTTGTCTTTTGTTTTTTTAATAAAATAGATCCGTTTTGCGTGGGAAAACCAGAGAAATGCACTCACAGTTGGAATGGAGGGACTAAGTACTTATCATATCCCCGTCCATTCAATGAGGTACAGTGTAAAATTGATCTGGAATCCGAATTGTATATTATAATGGAAAAAAAAGGTTTTGCAATTAGAAGACCTGCCGGGTTCAAACCCCGGCCCAAATCCTTTTAACTTTGGTCAAGCCATCTCCCTCCCCCACTCCACTCCAGTTTCCTCTTCTGTAAAACCAGGGTGTAGTCCTAGATAATCTCAACGGTTTGTTACAAATTCCAAACTCTATGAGCCTATGGCCTGTATTAGAGTTTAAACTGTTACTTTAGCATGTCACAACTCTCTTCCATAAAATACTGGAGCTCCCTACCCCCTTCACTGGTAATGGTAATAGACTTCAAACCTGGCCTCTGACACTTACTAGCTGTATGATCCCAGGCAATCTATTTAATTCTGCTTGTTTCAAGTTTCCTCATCTATAAAAGAAGCTGGAGAAGGAAAATGGCAAATCATTTCATTATCTTTGCCAAGAAAAATCCCAAACGGGGTCCCGAAGAGTCCGGCAAGACTGCACAAAAATGTGCCTCCTTCACAGAGCTGCCCCTAGTAAACTTCAGAAGCACTACAGAAATACAATGTTTTTGTTTGTTTGTTTTTTGAGCCCGTAACAACTGAGAAATGGTTACAATAGCAGTGGTGGTTAACCATAGTTAAGAGGGATGTCTGGGGAGATGAGTGCGCTCCGGAAACAAACCTGCAAAGACCAAAAACGTGATGAGTGCTGCCTGCATGTGGATTCGAAACTTGAGCCTGACCTCCTGGAAATGCATCACGGTACTGTGGAAGATGAAGGAGCAGAGCATCTCCACGAGGAATGCCTCGGGCAGCGCGATGTGGATGGGGTTGGCACACCTTACAGCCCTCTCGGCAAAGTGCCGGCTGGAAATGCCCAGGCTCCAGACCCAGACCATAAAAGTCCGGCTGAGTCCCGAGCTGAGCATCTGCGCGAAGATCTTGAGAAATCCCAACCACACAGGCATCTGCTCCAGCGCCAACTGCTCCAGGACCCCGCACGGGTTGCTGACGGCGCCCACCAGCGTTAGCCCGTGGACTAGGGAGAGGAAATAGATGACGGTCAGGGTCCAGCTGGGGTTGTCCGGCCTCAGGTCGCTCAGCACCTGGAGCTCCTGCGAGCAGCAGCACAGCTGGAAAGTGGCCAGCAGCTCCGCCACGAAGACGCGGATGAACGTGGAGCGGGTGTGCCTCCGAACCAGCACGCGCGCCATCCCGGTGAGCCAGACCACGCAGAGCATCACCCCCAGGGAGATGCAGGTGTCCTGCCCCTCAGTCCACATCTTCAGCAGGGTCTGGCGCAGTTCTCCCGAGGACGCCGCTGACGGCGTGGGAAACTCCTGGACCTGGACCTGGACCCCGGGCGGGTCCAGAGTCTCGGGGCCCTCCTCCTCCGGTTCCAGCATGAAAGCTTAGAGGGGGAATATAGGACAAAAGGGGTGGGCTCAGGGTGGGCTCCTCCTCCTTTCTCCTCCTCCTCGTCCTCCCCTCCCCGGCTCCCGGATAGTCTAGGGGGGCAGAGCCAGGGAGGGGAGGTAGCGGACTAGGATGACGACTCCGGGGAGAAAGGCTCCCAACGGTCAGTCTCACCTAGCTCGGTGAGGAGAAACGAGCTCGTCCACACCCACCTCGTCCGCTTCGGACCGAACGAAAGGGCTTGGGAACCCGGAGAGGGGAGGGGAAGAGGGGAGAGAGGAGCGCGCGCCGGGATGCACCACTGCGCGTGCGCTCCCGACTCGCCGGCCCCTCTCTCCCTTCCTTTCCTCCCTCCCTTCCGACTCCGGACCGTGCGCCCTTTTGACCTTTAGGAGTCGAGGTGGAAGTTTCCCTGGTACCTAAAGGGAGGGCGCGTGTACGCCACCGCAAGGGCGGGCGGAGGAGCTCATCGTGCTGGCTTAGGCTGGCGAGAGCGGGCACGCGCCGACACCGTTGGTGGGAGAGAGTGTCCGGGACTGGAGCGGGTCGGAGGAGTCGCGCCCAGCGGCCGTGTGACAGTTGGCCCGGAGCAAAGAAAACACGTACGCGGCTCAAC
Organism: Myrmecobius fasciatus; assembly: GCA_023553655.1. Taxonomy (NCBI): domain Eukaryota; kingdom Metazoa; phylum Chordata; class Mammalia; order Dasyuromorphia; family Myrmecobiidae; genus Myrmecobius; species Myrmecobius fasciatus. The sequence goes on along the minus strand of JAJPUD010001621.1, from coordinate 25,391 downwards.
CGACTTTCTTTCCGTGTTCCCCCTTCCGTGGTTCAGGGGACAAATCCCCATAGCTATTCCCACCTAGACCTCCCACAATTTTAATGGTGACTTAAAGGCCCGTATTCCCCGCCATGCAGCGGTCGTCCTGGGGAGCACTACTTAGAATGCTCTACACTCTCAATTATTCACCAGTTTGTTCAGAGAGAATTCGCGAGAAAGCGAGGAGATGTGGCCAATCCCTTCTTGTCCTTTGCAAGCACAATACTGCATAATTCTAGCGTTGGAAGGGACTTCCGAGGCTCTGCAGCCAAACAGGGCCCCTGAACGATAATAGGACCCAGGGGACAAGTGGTCTTCCAGGCTCTGCCTGAGGCCCCGCCCACCTCAGCTCCCGCAGATCACCCTTTCCCATAATACTCATAGTTAGCGAGTCTCCCCTGTTGAGTTATCTCGTTCTCTTGGTGATCCATTTGGGATTTTCCGGGCAAAGATTCCCGCTCCAGCTCATTTTACAGATGACATCCCTGACATCAAGCCTAAATCTGGTACTGCAATTAGGAGCATTTGGGAGTGTTAAATAGAGGCCCCTGAGGGAAAGAAAAAAAAAGTAACCCTAATAATGAAGGCTTTCTGAAAAAATAAAAGAAATTTCCTCATTTGGGGGATTATTCAAGTAGATATGAACAAGATAGTAATATTACAGGAATGATTTCTCAGTTAAGGATTGGACTAGGTGGCCTCAAAGGTCCCTTCAACTCGGACATCTGTGGTTCTTAGTTTTCAATCATTTGGAAAAAATGGCAATTTTCTCTACATTTCTTGTTTCAATCCATTGTCTCAGCACTTATGCAGATGATTCCCAAATCTCTTAATCTGAATCTCCAGCTGCCTATAGGACATCGCTACCAGCACAAATACCTCAGACTCAATGTATTTTTCTTTCTCCCTAAACCTGCTTTTTCATCGTACCTGTCACTGGTATCACTATTCATCCACCCTTCCACATTTGAAAACTTAGTGTGTGTGTGTGTTTTTTTTTTTAATAATTCCTTTATTCTTCCTATGCAAGCAACTATCAAGTTCTATCTACTCTTTCTTACATGTCACTTATCTTCCTTTTCATTATTGTTGCCACTATCATCACTTTAGTATAAATCCTTATTGTCAAGCTCTTTGGATTATTGTAATAGCCTTCAACAAAATCTCTAACTCCCTCATACTGCTATTAGAATATCATATACATAGATCGGAGCAGCTGTTCAGTCATCTCTTCTTAGACTCCTCCATCAACTCCTCCATCAATTAGTAAATCAAAGTAACCTAAGCTCAGAGTCACCTCTGTCAACCTATATCCAAGCAATTGTCTAGTTTTGCCAATTCAAATTCTACTTCTCACTTATCCTCTTTCTCTCCACTTTTTACCTTAGTTAAGGCTTTTATTACTTTATTCCCTCTTAGATTATTGTAACAATCCTCTAATTGACTTCATTTCTAATCTTTCTCTTCATTCAGCAACCAGGTCCTTTTCCTGCTAGAAACAAAACCTCAAAACCTTCTGTGACTCCCTATTGATTATAGGATAAAATAGTCTGATATTTAAGCCCCTTCATAATCTGGTTTATCCAGTATTATTACATATTCCCTTTATGTACTCTGAATTCCAGCCAAAGTTGATTTCATCTCCTGCTTTGATGATGACAAACACATATTATCTCTCATGATTCTCACAACAACCCTGAAAAGTGTTATTGTTATCACCATTTGACAGATGGGAACACTGAGGCTAACAGGTTAAATGATTTGTGGCTAGTAAGTGAGCTAGTGTCTAAAAGTCAAATTTGAATTCGGCTCTTCTTGAATTCAAGCTTTATGTTATCTGAAGCATCATCTAGCTGTCCCTAGGAATGAGTGAGGAAAACATTAAGTGCTTACCTTGTGCCAAGCACTGTTCTAAGCACCTGGGAAATACAAACACAAACAAGCAAAACAGTCTTTTGAAAATATATAGAGAGAAATTAGACTTGGAAAATGAAATAGGGAACAGAATGTAGGTAATATAATTTGGAGATGACTGAAAAGTGTTGTTATGGCCTGGTTCTAGAAAAGATAAGCTGAAATCTCAGTTATAAGTGTCAGGGGCAGAAGTTTGTGGCCTGATTTGCAGATGGTTTGGGAAATGGTATGATGGCATTTATTAAATACCTTCTATGTACTGCATACTATGCCAGGCATTAAATATACAAATACAAAAAATGAGATTGAGAACTTACATCAAAGAAACTTAAAATGTTTACAAACAAAATTGATTGGTTGGTTGTCCTTCACACTTGGAGGAACAAAATGATATCCCTGTGTGGGGACTATGTACAGTGTCTCTGACTTGGTTGATCAGACCAATAGGAATTACACATACATACACACACAAGTGATTTCAGGGAAGGAGGAGAATGGGAATGAACAAGAGGGCAAATTAGAAAATTCTTCCTAGAGGAAGTGATAATTGAACTGTACTCTAAAGGGATTATAAAAGGTGGAGGTAAAAATGAAAGAATATTCAATGTACACGGTGGGAAACCATGGATATTCTATAAAGTAAAATAAATAGAACTTTTTTTTAAAGCCTAAAGACTGGAAATTAGCTAGTCTAATCTTTATTTTCATTATGCATTTTCATATTATTTTTAATAAAGACCTGAGGCAATGTTCCTAAAATAATAGCTACTAGATTAAATGACTTGAACTTAATATACATTTTTATATAAATTGAACAAAAAGTTATAGGTGATATGTTACTTTTATTAGAAATACAAATTTCACCCTGCTAGTTTGTCTCCTGCCTCTTAGCTTTGATTTTGGTAGATAGAACTACTTTTGTAGTTCTAGTTTAAGATCTAGCAAAACAAACTTGGATTATTTCTGGGGTTAATATTTTAGGTGACAGGTATGAGCCCTATGTCCTTCTTAGTTTTATCCTACTTTAGTTTCAAGTTAACTTTCTATTCATTAGCTCTTTTTTGTTTTTTAATTCCTCCTAAATTGTACATTGCCTTTTTCTCATCTGGAATGTGTCTCTCCCAATTGAAATGTAATTTAATGTCTTCTATAATGATGTAATTTCCTTCAATGGTGTTCTAAAACCAGCTCTTACCAATTGTTAAATTTTCAGTGTGAGCATTTATTTACACCTCAGAAGTCAGAAGTCACCAAATGCTACAAATCAGACCTTGATTTGTGGATTGTCTGGACTTAAGAAAGTGATGAAGAAAATGTTAACAAACAACAAAATTCGGTCCAGCCTACCTATATATGTTTCAAGAGGCTGCTAAGTGTTGTATGATCCTAAATGTAGCTTTGCAGCGTTTAAATCGCTCTTTTTAATCTTGTTGCTTGTTATATTTTTCTCCTTAACCTGGGAACTTTGAAACTTAACTATGATGTTCCTGAAAGTTTTTCATTTTTTTTTCTCTTTCAGTTGGTGACTGATGCATTTTTTTTTTCAATTTCTGCTTTAACTTCTTGGTTTTTTTTTTTAAATTAACTAAAGCTTTTTATTTTGCAAAACTTTGTGTTCCAGTTTTTCCCCCCTTTCTTCCACCCTTTTCCTTTAGATGGCAAGTAGTCCAATATATGTTAAAACGTGGTAGAAATATGTTAAATCCAATATGTGCATGCATATTTATACAATTATCTTGTTGTATAAGAAAAATCAAATCAAACCAGAAAAGATGATGGAGAAAATAAAATGCAAGCAAACAACAACAGAAAGAGTGAAAATGCTATATTGTGAACCACACTCAGTTCCCACAGTCCTCTCTCTGGGTGTAGATGGCTCTTTTGATCACAAGATTATTGGAATTGGTCTGAAACATCTCATTGTTGAAGAGAGCCATGTCCATCAGAATTGATCATCATATAATATTGCTTTTGCTGTGTATAATGATCTCCTGATTCTGTTCATTTCATTTAGCATCAATTCATGCAAGAGGCTCCAGGCCTCTTTGAAATCATCCTGCTTATCATTTCTTATAGAACAATAATATTCCATAGCTTTCATATACCATAACTTTTTCAGCCATTCTCCAACTTATGGGCATCTACCCAGTTTCCAGTTTCTAGCCACTACAAAAAGGGCTGCCACAAACATTTTTGCACATGTGGGTCCCTTTCACTCCTTTAAGATCTCTTTGGGATATAAGCCCAGTAGAAACACTGCTGGCTCAAAGGGTATGCACAGTTTGATAACTTTTTGAGCATGGTTCCAAATTGCTCTCCAGAATGGTTGGATACGTTCACAGTCCCACCAACAATGTATCAGTGTCTCGGTTTTCCCACATCCCCTCCCACATAAATCATTATCTTTTCTTGTCATCTTAGTCAATCTGAGTGGTATAGTGGCATCTCAGAGTTGTCTTAATTTGCATTTCTCTGATCAATAATGATTTAGAGCACTTTTTCATATGACTAGACATGGTTTCAATTTCATCTGAAAACTGTTCATATCCTTTGATCATTTATCAATCAGAAAATGGCTTGAATTCTTATAAATTTGGGCCAATTCTCTATATATTTTAGAAATGAGGCCTTTATCAGAACCCTTGAATGTAAAAACATTTTCCCAGTTTATTGCTGCCCTTCTAATCTTGTCTGCAGTAGTTTTGTTGTACAAAACCTTTTAAACTTAATATAATTAAAATTATCTATTTTGTGATCAATAATGGTCTTCAGTTCTTCTTTGGTCATAAATTCCTTCCTCCTCTACAGATCTTAGAGGTAAGCTATCCTAAGTTCTTCTAATTTGCTTATAATATGTCTAAATCATGAACCCATTTCGACCTTATCTTGGTATAAGGTGTTAGAGGTAGGTCAATGCCTAATTTCTGCCATAACAGTTTCCAATTTTTCCAGCAGTTTTTATCTCAAAAGCTGCGGTCTTTGGGTTTGTCAAGCACTAAATTACTATGTGATCCTGACCTATTCCAGAAATTGACTACTCTCTTAGCCAGTACAAAATGGTTTTGATGACCACTGCTTTATAATATAGTTTTAGAGCTGGTACAACTAAGCTGCCTTCATTTGCATTTTTAAAAATTCCTTTGAAATTCTTGACCTTTTGTTCTTTCTTCCAGATGAATTTTGTTATTATTTTTTCTAGGTCTGTAAAATAATTTCTTGGGAGTTCAATTGGTGTACATTAAATAAATAGATTAATTTAGGCAGTATTGTCATTTTTATTATATTTGCTCATCCTATCTAAGAGCATTTGATATTTTTCCAGTTGTTTAGATCTGACTTTATTTGTGTGGAAAGTGTTTTGTAATTGTGTTCATCTAGTTCCTGACTTCCCTTTGGCAGATAGATTCCCAAATATTTTATAATATCGATAGTTATTTTAAATGGAATTTCTCTTTGTATCTCTTGCTGTTGGACTTTATTGGTGATGCATAAAAATGCTGATATTTGTGTGGATTTATTCTGTATTGTATTTGTGTTTCAATTTATCTGGTTATGAGGGAGCAAGGTTGAGATCCCCCACTATTATAATTTTGCTATTTATTTTAACTTGCAGCTCTCTTAATGTCTCCTTTAGGGATTTAGATGTTATACTACTTGGTACATGTATGTTTAGCATTGATATCACTTCATTATTTATGATATCCTTTAAGAAGATGTAGTTTCCTTTCTTATCTCTTTTAATTAGATCTATTTTTGCTTTTGCTTGATCTGAGATCATGATGACTTCCCCTACTTTTTTTACTTTGCCTGAAGCATAATAGATTCCACTCCAGCCTTTTACATTTACTCTGTATGTATCACTGTGCTTTAAATGTGTTTCTTGTAAACATCATTTTATAGGGTTCTGGCTTTTAATCCAGTCTGCTATCTGCTTCCATTTCGTGGGAGAGTTCACTCCATTCACATTCACAGTTAAAATGACTAATTCTGTATTTCCTGCCATCTTATTTCCCACAAATTATGCTTTTCTTTTTCCTTTCCTAGTTTCCCTCCTCCCCAGTATTTTGCTTAGGAGTTCCATTTGCCTCAAGGAGCTCTCTTCCTTTATACCCCCTACCCCTTTCTATATCTTTCATCTACTATTTCTCTTTTCCCTTCTATTAGCTTCCCCCTTTCCTTTTCCTTTTCCCCTGCAACTTCCTTATAAGGTGAGAGAAATTTCTTTGTGAAACCAAATATGTCTAATATTTTCTCTTTGAGACAAATCTGATGAGAGTAAGAGTCACACAATGTTCACCCCACTCCCTTCTTTCCCTCAATTATAATAGGTTTTCTTTGCTTCTTCATGAGATATAATTTCCCTCATTTTACCTCCACTTTCCCCTTTTTCCAGTACAAAAAGGAAAGTTCCCTTTCCACCTCTAGGGTTTTTTTTTTTAATATTATAACAGTAAAATCAAATTATATATGCACTCTTTATGTATCCTCATAAGAGATATCGTTCTCAAGAATTCTTTTCTTTTTATCTTTTTATACTTCCCCTGGGTTCTTTACTTGGAGTTTAATTTTTTTGTTTAGCTCTGGCCTTTTCACTAGAAATAAATTAAATTCACTTATTTCATTGAATGTCCATCTTCTACCCTGAAAGAAAATGCTCATTTTATTGGGATAGTTTATTTTTGGCTACCTTCATTCCAAGTTCCTTTGCCTTTCAGAATATCAGATTCCAGGCTCTTTGATCCTTTAAGGTAGAAGCTGCTAGGTCCTGTGACTCCTCAGTATTTGAATTGTTTCTTTCTGGCTGCTTATAATATTTTTTCGTTGGTCCAATAGTTCTGAAATTTAGCCATAATGTTTCTTGGAGTTTTCGTTTGGGGGTCTCTTTTAGGAGGTGATTGGTGAATTCTTTCAATGGCTCTTTTACCTTCTGATTTTAAAACACTGGGGCAGTTCTCTTTGATGATTTCCTGTAAGATAATGTCTAGATTCTTCTTCTTCTTCTTTTTTAATCATGGTTTTTCAGGAAGTCCAATAATCTTTAGATTGTCTCTCTGAGATCTATTTTTCAGGTCAGTTGTTTTCCCAAGTAAGTATTTTAAATTTTCTTCTATTTTTTTCATTTTCTTGGTTTTGCTTGACCAATTCCTGATGTCTCATTGAGTCATTCATTTCCATTTGTTCAGTTCTGATTTTTAGTGAATTATTTTCTTTATTTACCTTTTTTAGTTCTTTTTGTATTTGGCCAATTGAATTTTTAGATGAGTTGTCTTGTTCTGTGAATTTTTTTTCCATTTCACAAATTATGTTTTTTAGGGAGTTGTTTTCTTTTTCCATTTCCATTTCCATTTATCAATAGATAAATCTTATTTTGTAAGGTTTTATATGCTTTTACCATTTCACTAAATCTATTTTGTAAGGAGTTTTCTTCAGATAATTTCTGTTTCCTTTTCCAAACCCTCTTGCAAAGTTCTGATTTCTTTCCCCCATTTTTCTTCTAGCTCTCTTTTAAGATTCTTTTTAATTTCTTCCAAGAGAGCCTTGTGATATGGGGACCAATTTATATCACCCTTTGGGGCTTCATCTGGAGACAATCTGCTTTTAGTGATCTCAGAGTTTGAAATCTGTTCTTCTTTTTCACCATAAAAACTATGGTCAGAATACTTTTTGCTTTTTTCCTCATTTTATTTTATTTTTTTTAAGTTGAGATCTGTTTTTAGGGCAGGGGAGACTGTCCAAGCTTCCTCTACAATCAGCAATGGCTACACTGAGTTAGTGCTGACTTCTAGTGCTGGGTGGGCGTGGCCAGGTCCTGTGAAATTTTGGCGTTTTGGGGTTCATTGTTTACCTTTTGTGTTTGATGTTTTATAACTTCTCTGCTGATCTACTGGCTTGCACCCAGGGCAGAGTAGTTAACGCTGATGTAGATTCCTCTTCATAGATTCTCCAGGTTGTGCAGCTCACACTGCCCTGGGTCTGTGCTGCCTATACTCTATGGCCTCTGTGCTCAGCCTGCTTGGGATTGGTCTGCCTCCCTCTGTGCCTGATTAAAACAGACTTTTTCTGGAGAGCTTTGAAATTATCTTCTGCTAATAATTTATTATGCTCCCAATATTTGTGGGTTCTGCCAGTTCAGAACTAATTCAGAAGATGGATTTGCTAGTTAGTCTTAGGGTTGTGGGAAGAGCTCAGAAAAAGGCGTGTGTCTTCTCCATCTTGGCTCCACCTCCCCCACATATTTTTAATTTCTTGTTTAGAAATTCAAGGCAACTGTTTAAAAAATAATTTATTTTAATATTGTATCAAGACTCTCTCTCTTTTTTTTTATTGTGACTTTTCAGTAGTCCAACAGTTCTCACATTGTCTTTTTTCAATCTGTTCTCCAGATAAATTATTTTTCGTTAGATATTTCAAATTCTCTTCTTCTTCTTCTTTTTTTTTTTTTTTTTAAATTCTTCTGATTGTTTTTATTCTTTCTTGGTGTTTTATAATATCATTTTTCCCCATTGCCCCATTTTAGTTTTCAAGGAGTTATTTTTTCCTTAAGTTTTTGGATCTCTTTTTCCAGTTGTTGACTTTTTTTTTTTTCATAATTTGTTGGCTTTCTGGATTGCTCTTTTCCCCCCTAATTTTTCCTTGATCACTCTTAAAAATCCTTTTAAAAATTTTTCTAAGGACTCTTTTTTGGGCTTGTGACCATTTGATATTTCTCTTTGAGGTAGGAGTGACTTTTTTTTTTTTTTAACTTCACTATCTTCCTCTAAATTTGAACCCTGCTCTTTTCTGTCCTCATAATAGCTATCTATGATAGCTTCTCTCTTACTCATTTTTATTTTGTTTTATTTTTTAGCAGCTTTTTATTGTGATTAGGCTGAGGTGTGGGGAATGATGACTCAGGTCCCACTTATTTTCTGAGCTCTAGCCCAAGGTCCAAGGCTCTCAACCACACTGTCCCCCAAATGCCCTTGCTCCCTGTGATCCCTCCCCAATAGCAAACTTCAACTTTCCACTCTGCCCTGCTCTCTGGCTCTCTAGCAAGAGGGTCCCTGCCTCAGTGTAATGTATTCATTGAGTGTGTGCCCCTTCCTTCTTACCTACAGCCACAGCCCAAGATCTTGTCTTGTTAGAACAGCTGGCCAGCCTCTTCCTACAGTAGTCCTTCACTCTTCTACTCACCTGGTTGACCCTCCACTTTGTCTATAAAGCGAAAGTTTCTGAGACTGAGACAGCCTTCCAGACCCAGCTGCCCCTAGGGCTTGTTTGTTTATTCAATGGAGTCTTTTTGGAAGCCTTTGAAGTTTCACTCAGGCCAAAACTTCACCCTTCCCCTGGAGGGGAGAACTATTGCTTTAGCCTACTTTTATTTGTTTTTGCTGTTCTTTCAGGCTATGTCCTGTCTTTTTTTGTGGAGGAAATTTGGAGAGTTTGACCTATATTGCCATTTTCTCAGAATGTTCTTTCTCTTTTAAGATTCTTGATGTTTAGGTTCTTTTGCTGTTCAGGTAGTCTTGTTGAGGTATCAGGTATATGTTGTGTTTCCTCTGAAAAAATTCAGGCTTAGACAGTCTCCAACTCAAGCAAAGGCTTTTTTTTTTTTTTTTTGCTGAAGCAATTGGGATTAAGTAACTTGCCCATGGTCACACAGTTAGGAAGTGTTGAGTGTCTGAGGCAGAATTTGAACTCAGGTCCTCCTGACTTCAGGGCTGGTGCTCTATCCACTGCGCCACCTGGCAGCCTTCTCAAGCAAAGGCATCTTTTTTTTTATGTATATATATATTTTTTTATTAAAATTTTTTATTTGCAAAACATATGTATGGGTAATTCTTCACCATTAACCCTTACAAAGCTTTCTGTTATAAATTTTCCCCCCTACTCCCCACCCCTCCCCTAGATGGCAGGATATCCACTACATGTTAATTATGTTAAAATACTTGACAAATTGAATATATATATACATATTTCCACACTTATCATTGCTGTGCAAGAAAAATCGTTACAAGAAAGAAAAATCAGAGAAAGGAAACACAATGCAAGCAAACATCGATAGAAAGCATGAAAATGTTATGTTGTGGTCTACATTTCGCATCCCTCTCTCTGGATGTATATGGCTTTCTTCACTGAACAATTGGAACTGGTTTGAAACATTTCATTGTTGAAGAGAGCCATGTCCATCAGAATTGATCATCATATAGTCTTGTTGTTGCCGTGTACAATGATCTCCTGGTTCTGCTCGTTTCACTCAGGATCAGTCCATGCAAGTCTCTCCAGGCCTCTCTGAAATCATCCTGCTGGTTGTTTCTTATAGAACAATAATATTCCATAACATTCATATACCATAATTTGTTCAGCCATTCTCCAATTGATGGGCATCCATTCAGTTTCCAGTTTCTAGCCACTACAAAAAGGGCTGTCACAAACATTCTAAGCAAAGGCATCTTAATGAAATGTATGTACTCATTGGGCTGGCCAAACTCCCCAAAGGAATCAGCAGCCTGGCAAAGCAAGACAAGGATTTTTAGAGTGAATGGTGCTGATTATATTGAGGTTCAGAAAGGGACCCAAAAATGTTGGGGTTGCAGACTGGTATCCTGAGGTGTTTGTTTCAAAAGAATTTGCAGGCTTGAACGCATTTCCAAGTCAAGGGGCAAAGTAATGCCAATTGAAGTGGCTAAGTTCCAAAAGAATTTAACCAAGAACCAGGAGCAAGGAGACAAATTTATCCAGTTCTTCAAGTCACTGATATGCTAATTTTATGGCCCAGAGGTAAAACTGAGGAGTGGTCTCAGGAATTTGGTTATCACTTATCTTATGTATTATGTATCTGACAGTTAGCAATGTTTGTAGGACTTTTCTAAGGTAAGAAGACTTTAGAATCATTGACAGACATTGTTAAAACAATAGCACTTTAGAATCAAAGGGATTCAGGATCCCTAATATATCTTCCCTAAAATCTAAGGGAAGAAATATTATTTTATTCCTAGGCCAAAAGACTTTCACAATCATTAACAAACAGACTGTTACAGAACAATAGCACTCTAAGGTCAGGGGACCTTAGGATCACTGATTCTAAAGCCAGATTGACAGATTGTTAGAATAGAAGCACTATAAAATCAGGGAACCTCCTCACTGTTATGTTTTCCTTAGAAGCTATTCCTTATCAACCACATCACAATATATTTAAATTAAGAGGTTACCAGAGAAGTTTGTTAACATGGAGAGGTCCTAAATCCTTGATGGAACTGTGTAAACCCACTTAAGGATGTATTAATGTATAGTAACAATGTTATAATTAGCCTGACTTTGTCATAAATTCACCCAAAAGCCAGCAAAAAAGGAGAGTGTACAGTTGCCATGTCAGGGGAAGGATTATTTAAAGTTTGTGATTTAATGTCCTAGTCTACATCCTGTTGGTGCTACTTTCTTATTCCTTGTTTTCTATGATATGTCTAGACTTGAGTGATGGAATTAGACCATTTAGACGTACCTATCAGCTAGGGATTGGGATTTGGGCAGGGGTGAGGGCAGGTCTGGGATTGGATTAATAATCAGAATCTGATGGTTATTTAATTTTTTTTGTTGATTTGTTTTCTAAGTCGTTTTTGCTATGAGATTTCTTATGTTACCGGGGCAGATAGGTGGCACAGTGGATAGAGTGCCCAGCCTAGCATCTGGAAGACTTCAAAAGAGTTCAAAACTGACTTCCTACAAAGACAAGCTGTGTGACCCAGGACAAGTCACTTAAACCAGTTTGCCTCAGTTTCCTCAACTGTAAAATGAGCTGGAATGAGAAGGAAATCATTAATCACTCTAGTTTCTTTGCCAAGAAAACCCCAATCAAAAAGGAGTCAGGAGGAGTCAGATATGATTAAAACAACTGAACTGCAATCACCTTACATTACAATATTTTTTTCAGTCTTTTGACTTTGTTTTGCTATTTTTTGTCATTTCCTGGAGTCACTGTTGAGCCTATTATAATTTTCAGGGAATTTGTTGCTTGGCCAATGTTTTGTACTACTTGTGCTAAGCTATTCCCTTTCCAATTATTTCTTCCATAGTTCCCATTTCTTTTTTAATTTTTCCTCTACAGTTTTCATTTCATTGGCAAAACATTTTTTTTTAATTTTATTTTATTTGCATAACATATGTGTGGGTAATTCTTCAACAATAACCCTTACATAGCTTTCCGTTACAAATTTTTCCCCCCAACTTCCCCACCCCTTCCCTAGATGGCAGGATATCCACTACATGTTAATTATGTTAAAATATTGGCAAATCGAATATATGTATACATATTTCCAAACTTATCATTGTTGTGCAAGAAAAATCTTATCTACACAAACGATATATCAGATAAAGGAAACACAATGTAAGCAAACATCAATCAAGGAGTATGAGAATGTTATGTTGTGGTCCACATTTCGCATCCCTCTCTCTGGGTGTATATGGCTTTCTTCAGTGAACAATTGGAGGTGGTTTGAAACATCTCATTGTTGAAGAGAGCCATGTCCATCAGAATTGATCGTCATATAGTACTGTTGTTGCCGTGTATAATGATCTCCTGGTTCTGCTCATTTCACTCAGCATCAGTTCATGTAAGTCTCTCCAGGCCTCTCTGAAATCATCTTGCTGGTCATTTCTTACAGAACAATAATATTCCATAATGTTCATATACCATAATTTATTCAGCCATTCTCCAATTGAAGGGCATCTATTCAATTTCCAGTTTCTAGCCACTACAAAAAGGGCTGATTGGCAAAACATTTTTTACACTCTTTTAAAATTCCTCTTTTAGGAATTTTAGTTGAACTTGTGCCCAAGCTATGCTTTTCTTTGAGGCTTTGCTTGTACATATTTTGGAGTCATTTTCTTTTTTCTGGATTTGTGTAGTTAATCTCTTTTTTTCTGGGTTCATAGAGTTATTCTCTTTTTTTCTGGATTTCTGTCTTGAGCTTCCCTGTCTCCTTAATACATTTTTATGGAGGGGATTCCTTTTTAATTTGCTCATTTATCCAATCTTCTTACTGATTCAGATTTGATTTCAGGGCCAGGCTTTGCAAACTCCTGTAGGGAAGGTCTAAGCTAATCTTATTGCTGCTTTTTTGTGTGTAATAAGTATTTTATTGTTCTAGGATTTTAGGGACAGACTGAGAACCTAGGAGCTTTCAGTACTCCTAAAGTGGTCTGATTCAGGATAATATTTGTTTGTTGCCCCCCTAGTCTGAGTTCTCCAAGTTTTTGACCTTGTTTTGGGTCTGAATAACAAAAGAGTGCTGCTAGGATCAGCCATTAGGTGCCAAGCGGGAAGTTCTACTTATTCAGAACAGAACTGCTGGTTCCCTTTTGGTCTGGGATTCCTGCCTGGTAATTCCTCTGTAGACTTCAGAGCTACATGACTGCTGTTAATTGCTGAATCTTCTTTCTTAGTTCATAGCTCTTGTTCCTCTCACCTAGGAATACCAGATGCTGCCCACAGGACACTTGTTAGTTTGCCTTGGAAATGAGACCTAAAACTGAGTAGTAGGTGACAAAGCTGCCAGTTGGCACCTGTTCCTGACCTCTTATTATCTCCGTTCACCTTGATTTCAAAATACCCAGATCTGTTTCCTGAAACATCCAAGCGAAGGGCAAGGGACACACATGCCTCTGGAGCTAATATGAGCCTGAGAAAAGGAAGATTTAAAGTCTATACAAACCTGTTAAGGTTGAGGTATTGAGTAGAAGAAGATGCCAAGGAACAAAAAGATCTGATAAAGTCTGGATGTTACTGGGAATGGAAAGGATCTATCTATACAAAGTAAAGTAAATTAGGATGACCTGCCCTGAATTGTCCAGGTTTAACCAATGTAGTGCAATAGCAATCCCAGAGTAATGACTTATAGGATAGGATAAATATATTTAGCCATGTAAAAATGGAGAGGAAGAAGCCAGGAAAATAAAGGCTAGGAAAAGGTTAAAAAATGAGAATGAGGAAAAAAAAATAAAAAGGACTACAAATCTATATCTGAAAGAAATCTTAGAAGTTCTTTGGTCAAATCCTATTTTATCATGAGGAAACTCAGGCCAGGGAAGTGGTGCCCAAGGTCACATGAGTGGTAGGTGACAGAGCCAAGACTTGAAACCAAGTCCAATTAGTCCAAATATGGTACTCTTGCTATAGTACCACATTGAAATGTTTCAAGTGAAAAGACTATTAGAAATGGAAGAAAGAGTGAAGAAAGACAGAAGAGGACTAAATTGTATTACATTAAAGAAAGATTTAGAGCTAACAAGAATTTTGGAAGTCACTTAGTCCAACCCGCTTATATTTTAGGTAAAAAAAAAAAAAAACAAACAAAAAACCAAAAAACTTGAGTCCTAGAGAAATTAAGTGACTTACCCATAGTGGAACAGATAATAAACTTAAATGCTAGGATTTGAACCCAGGTCCTCTGATTCCAAATCTAGCACACTTTCTAGTACCATGCTGTTTTCAATCTTATATTTCTTAATCTATAAAACAAGTATGACTATATAATTACTACCAACTTCATATAGTTGTAAGGACAACTTATTTTTAAACCTTTAAAAGCTATAATTAGAAATTATTTTCATTAATTTGAATCTTAAACTTTTTTGCTCATGTTGTTGAACTTATGTTCTTTTTCAATATGACAGAGCACAGTGGTGATATGAGATAGAGAGTGGTAGAATTGCTTAGTCTCCTGGTTTATTCAACTCCTAAATTTCCAGAATCCCAGAATCTTGGAATTATAAAAATATTAAGAGATTATAGTTCACTCTATTTCCTGAAATATTAATTTGTATTAGCATACCTGACAAGTGATCAGTTCTGCCTCTTTGAACACCACAAGTGAAAGGCAATATAGAATCCCTAGGGAAGCCCATTACACTTTTGGAAAACTCTTAATTATTAGAAAGTTCTTTATGTAGACAAGAACCCACATAAGAGAGCTGTTCTTGTGTGATTTGAAAGAATGTAGAATAGACATTGCAACTTTCTTTCCTCTCTTCTTCTCTCCCCCCACCCCCATCTTCTCCAAGGGAGACTTTAATTTCTATTAGGAATATATAGTACAGCTTTTTTATTTCATTAGGGACCTAATGAGATGAATTTGTTTATTGCACAAGTAGAAAGTGCCATAACTAGTATCACCAAGTCTCACATAAAAGATTTGGTTTTCAAACTCTTAATAGGAATCATAGAATTTTGGAGTTAAGAATGAGAAATAATTTACTCCAACCCCCTCATTCAACCATTAAAGAAATGGACCCCAGAGAGATTATGTAACTTGCCCCAAAACCAGAGTCAAAATTCTTTCTGTGCCTTATGCTTTAAATTTCATTTCCTGTAACATCACAGGATGGCAGCATCTTATTCAAGTACCCTTTGACCCTCTGAATTCTTACTCCTTTTCAGTACATTACTATGTTATTTTTCACATAATGTGTCTCTTTTGGTCCATATTTAGAAACTAACCTATTTGCAGATAGATATGCCTAGATTTTCTCAATATATTGATAAATACATATACTCATCAGCAAATTGGCAAATGACATCATTAGTTTTGACCCTGCTCTTTATCTTAGCCAGAAGTTGTTGGGGCTGTCTTTTAAGAGCTTACCTTGTATGAGCCCTTTGATCTCAGAAGCGAGATGAATGAGGCAGGGGAACTCATAGGGTATGAAAAGAGCTCCAGTTTATTATGCCTCACAACTTTGTTGATATACATTTTTGCAAGCATGATCAGCAGGTGAACAGTAGGCAATCCCTAATCACCATTCAGAGAAGTAGCTTGTGGACATTGTGTATGCATGGTATCTGCCAGTGGGAGGAGAGTTGACCCAGCCATGTCAGCAACCCGCTCACAGGTGAGAGGCCCTGTCAAGGTATCTCTGCTCCTTAGCAACTAGCTGTGACCCTCAGGCTCAACCCATTCCCATGCCATGCATCAGTGCTCCTTGCTCAACAAGGGCGTTTCTGAAACGGCAGAAAACTTATTGTGCACCACAGGTCAAGGTGGCATCGCTATTCCTTCTCAGCAGGGTCCCATTCCCTAGCAAGAAGTAATACCCATATCCTAGATACCCTATTCACCTAGAAACTTTTGGCTTGGACCTTAGGGAGTAAATGTAATAAATACCTCTGGGGTGAGCACTGACTTCTCTTACTGCTGCTGGACTTTTTGTAGAGGAGAAATTCTCTAGATTCGTTCTGGATAAGAAGTTGGATAGGGTGACCCCTACACTCTGCCTGAACCCCTCTAGACTTGTCCTTCTACAGACACCAATCCTGGAATCTCAGTCTTGCCACTAGGAGTCCCACCTATCCATTGAGGCATATCTGATAGTAGTTGGCGGCCAATTGTAATATTACTACCCTGGTGAGACTGATCAGAATTTCCTCAGAGCAGCTTGAAATCCCTCTTGTCCTTCCTGGATATTAGGAAGAATCTTCATGTGCATTTATTGAATAATAAACAAGAAATTCTTTATCTATTAGTCTAAATCTTCATTAATAAATCAGTATACCTAATATGGACCCTCAAATTATTTGGCATGTGTTTTAATCAAATTATTTGTATAGAAATCCCCATGGGATGTAAAATGTTCCCTTTATTTGTTTTTGGTATCCCTTTTATGCCTAAGTAATGTACCCATTTTAATATTTTGTTGACAAATGGTGTGTTAGTCTCCAGTTTCTATGAAATAGCTTTCTATTTTTCCTAGTAGTTTTTGTCAAATAGGAGTTCTTGTCCCAAAAGCTGGGATTTGGGGGTTTATCAAACCCTAAATTACTTTGATCATTTACTACTGTGTATTGAGTACCATATTTATTCCACTAATCCATTAGTCTATTTCTTAGCTAGTACCAGATTGTTTTGATAATTACTACTGTATAATACAGTTTGAGATCTGGTATAGCTAGTCTGCATTCTTTCACATTTTTTTTTTTTCATTTATTCCCTTGATATTCTTAAACCATCCTTCTTCCAAAGGAATTTTGTTCAGGCAATTCATTTAAAAAAACTTTTAGTTTCCTCATATGATATAAAATATGATATTAACACCTACCATGCCTGCCTCACAAGGTTGTAAGGATCAAATGAAGTAAGGTATGTGAAAGTGTTTAGAAACTTATAAGATATTAATACTTTTTGTTATTAAGAATAGGATAGACAAAGAAATACAAATGTATTTTAGTTTTCTCTAAATGTGCTATATTTCATTGATTATTAGGATTCTTTACATTTCTTTTTATATGTATATGTTATAATACCACTTTAGAATTATAAATTACTTGAGGGCAAGGACTGTTTTTGATATGACAGAACCAAAAACTAAAACAATCACTGCTCTCAAGAAACTTACATTGTATTGGAGGAAAACAATATTTATGTATGTATTCATATCTATGTATATAAATGTGGGTGTATATATATATACATACATCTATGTGTATATATATATATATATACAGGGATATATATATATATGATATTAAAATACATACAATACAAATATAGAGATAGAGGAACTACAAGCAGGAGGGATCAGGAAAGGGCTCCTGTAGGAAATAGCATTTTAAGTAAGCTTTGAAGAAGTCAAGAGATCTAAGGGGTGGCCAGGAAGAGAAGTATATTCTAGTCAAGGAGTCAGGAGATAAAATATTGTGTGTCAAGGACAGCTTGTTTGATTGAATTGTAGAATGGGTAGAGAATTATGTATAATAAAGCTGAAAGGACCTATTGGAGCCAGAGTGTGACTGGTTTAAAATGTCAGGCTGAAGTTTTTGTATTTTATACTTTTTGAGTTTCTTTGAAGGGGTCCCTGGTAGTTCTTTCAGTTTCTACTTTGACCTCTGGTCCTAAGATATCTGAACAATCTTCCTTTATAATTTCTTGAAACTATATGTATAAGCTATGTATAAGCTCTTTGCTGTTGTTCATAACTTTTAGGTAGTCCAGTATTCTTAAATTAGCTCTCTTCAATCTGTTTTCCAGGTAAATTGCTTTCCTTATGATAGATATTTCAACATTTTCTTTTTTTTTCAGTCTTTTGATCTTGTTTTACTATTTGTATTTTGTGTTTTATTATTTGCATAGAATAGTTTCCATTTGACCAATTCTATTTTTCAAGACATTTTCTTTAGTTACATTTTGTACATCTTTTACCAAGTTGTTAATTCTCTTTTCATACCTTCTTTGCATAGCTCTCATTTCTTTTTACATTTTTCTTTTAATGTTACTAATTTTTAAAATTATTTTTTGTGCTTTAAAATTTTCTACTAAAAATTCTTGTTGGATTTGTGTCTAATCTACTTTTTTTTCTTTTGAGGCTTTGCCTGAAAAATGTTTTTAAGTCATTGTTTTCTGTTTTTGTGATGGGGGCTTCCTGTTTTCATTGTAGTTCTTTA
This sequence comes from Myrmecobius fasciatus, assembly GCA_023553655.1. NCBI lineage: Eukaryota > Metazoa > Chordata > Mammalia > Dasyuromorphia > Myrmecobiidae > Myrmecobius > Myrmecobius fasciatus. The sequence continues at coordinate 7,045 of JAJPUD010001621.1, read as the reverse complement.
TGGTCAAGTTTTTTTGGTTTGTTTTTGTTTTTGTTTTTTTTTTTGGTCTGTTTATCCTTTTAGTCTACTTCTTGACTTTGGATTTTGTACTAATGTTGAGCTTTGCTCATTGGCTTGTGTAGAATGTCTTTTATGTCCTTTTGGAGCTCTCACAGCTCTACCTGAAGGCCTGAAAGTTTTTGAGATATATATATATATATGTTCCTCATACAGGTTTGGATCTGTTGGATTGTGTGGGATTGAATTTCAGTAGATTATTGTGAACTCAGTGACTTTTAGCTCACCCAAAAGTGTTGTAGGTTCAGGGAGACAACTTCTGGCTCCCCTTTGGTCTTGGTCTCCTGCCCTGGTTATTCCACTGCTGACTTAAGGTTAGAACTGAGTTCCCACTCAGCCACACAGCTAAGTTTTTGGAACTTGTTCCTTGTTCTGTATATAGCCAGAACTTCTCTGACTAGTGACTGCTCTTCTCCCTGAAAGTGTAACCTGAAACTGGTTAATGGGTGACAGACTTGCCAGTTGGCATGATTTCTGCCCCAAGCACTAGTTTGGAGATCTCTTGGGATCTCTTGCTGCCTCAGTGCTTTAAGCTGTGCTGTTCACTCTCAGCTCTCTGGAAATTGGAATGCTGTCTTCATGGCTAGTCCTTGCCCCAGTTTCTGAAGACTTCGTGTTGTCCATTTTTTTTAAACTGTCAGTGTTTAATGACTCACTGGGACTTTTTCTTGACTATTGTCAAACTAGGTTCAAATTCCTTACTTCCCTATTATGCCTATTATAAGGAAGCTCAGAGGTTGGGGGAGTTATATTGTTTGTCCATGTTTGCAAGTAAAAGAAATGTAGAAGAAATAATTTGGATGAGGAGAAGGAAGGACAAGTGAAGGAGAAAGAGAAGAAAAGAGAGCAGTAAACTATAAATCAGGGCTTAATTTGTTGACTTTTTTTATTGTCTACACTTAAAGTGGAGAAAATGTTAATGATGCAGGTTATATTTAAAAATATGTTATATGTATATGTGGATACACAGACACACACACCTCTTTACCTTCTTTTTCAGAAAGCCATTTGTTATTTACCAGTACACTCCTGCTAGAAGTAGGTCTACTACAAATAAAACAATATTACCAAAAGAAATCATCCTATATTACCAGAGTTGCATCTCTGTAGAATTCTCCACTTGTGTGCTCCTGGTGTCTCTCTATGTGTGACCTCTATGAATTCTCACTTTTTCTATTGAGGCATATGTACTTATGGGAGAGTGTGACATGTTTATGAAGGAAATTTTTCTTGCAGATCTTACTATGCCATCTAATTAAATATTTTTACTTTGAACTTATTTTGTCCTCTGGCAGAATAAAGAAATGGTAAACACATTGGTAGGATCTTGTGAGCTATTATTTTGAGTGGAAGTAGAACCACAGAGAACTTTCTAGAGTTCAAGCTGTTGTGGGGACTCCACATATGGGAGAGAATATGGCATAGGTGGTATATCTCTCTGCACTGAACATATTCTATTTGACATAATTTTTATTTATTATATCTTGTCACACTGACACTATAGGAACTATATCTTGTTTACCTTGTATCTATATTTAGACAGAACATTTTCATAAATAATAATCTAAAATATTTCCGTAGTATTTTAACATTCAAGGGTGTTTGTCTTGCAATACTTTGAAAGTAGTAGAACAGAACTTATCATTTTACAGATGAGGAGAGGGAGACTTTTTGAAAGATCACAGGAAATAGATTCAGAGTTGGAAGGGACTTCAAGAGGACACTTATTCTGAGGGATTGAGGTTCTGAGAGAACGTTACATGATTTGCCCAAGCTCATATAGTTAATTTCATATCTAGTTAGTGTCTGAGGCAGGTTTTAAGTCCAGATGTTCCAAACCCAAGTTCAGTGTTCTTTCCAATAATATATATGTGTGTGTTTATATGAATGAATGCACACATATTATGAACCTGAAGAGTCTGAAAGTCTCAAGAACAAAAGTGAAAGAGGCATTGGGGAATAATTATTTTTACATTAATCCAATAAAGCAGCAATCACATTTGGCAGATTTTTGACACATTTTTGTTGTTCAGTCATTTTTTCATTTGTGTACAACTCTTCACGACTGGGATTTTCTTGGCAAAGATATTGGAGTGGTTTGCCATTTTCTTTTCTAGCTCATTTTACAGATGAGGAAAAGGAGACAAACAGGGCTAAATGACCTGCCCAGGATCACAGTGTAGTAAATGTCTGAAGCCAGATTTGAACTTAGGAAGAAGAGTCTTTCCGATGCCTTGTACTCAGGACACTGAGCCACATACTGGCCATTTCAGAAAATAAGTAGCAGTCAAGTTTTATTTGTAGGTGATGCTTAAAAATTAGTGTCCACTAGATCAATCTTGCCTGAGATCCAGTTGCAATTCAAAGTTCTTTTTAGCTATGTACAAATTCCTTATGAGGTCCACATAGATGAGTGAGACATAATCATTGCCCTCAAGAAGTTTTTATTTAGGGTCAGAAAAATAGAACATGAGCTTGGAAAGGAATGTAAAACATGGGATTATAGATCTGGAAAGCATTTAGGACATGGAATCGTAGAACATTTTGCATCTCATTTTGTTCCACATAGTCTCTTTTAGTTCACCAGGTGGCTCAGGAAAACGGGCTTCTGGACCTCAAGTCAGGAAGTCCTGGATTTAAAGCACTTAGTAATTAACTGGATGATGCTGGGCAACTTGTTTAGCCTCAGTTTTGTCATCTGTAAAATGAAGGTAACAATTGTACTTACTTCTCAGGGCTGGTATGAGAGAAAAAACTTTTATAAAGCACTTGGCAAAACCTTAAGGCATTTGTTATCATTGTATTATAATCATCTGTGTATATGTCTTATCTTCCCTAATAATGAATAAATTATTTTAGGACTGTGACTTCATTGCTTTTCTTCTTTGTTTTCACTGGATTGAGCACAGGTTGTTTCACTAGGCAGGTACTTAGTTTATCTGTTGAATTGAATTGAATTTTTGCTCAGTCCTTCTAAAATATCATTAGCACCACCTTAGATTATAAGCCCCTTGATGACATGGCATATTACCTCCATATATGACATAATGAATATATAGCTAATCTTAAAGTGAAGACAACCTGGGTTTGTGTCCTGATTATGATACATAATTGTCTATGTGCTTAAGGCAACTTTGTAATATCATGACTTGCATTAATAGAGGGATTTTCTTCCCTGTACTAAGGAAACCATGATCACTCTTCTCATCTCTCTTAATACTTGTAATAAAACATTATGAATAGCTGTGTTCTTTCTTAAGTGTGCCATTTTGGCTTCTCTGGCTTTCTTCAAGACCTAGTGCAAATTCTATCTTCTGTAGGAAGCTTTTCTCTAAGCTTTTTGTAACTTACCTCTGAGATTACTTTCTGTTGCATATATCTTGTGTATACATTTGTTTATTTTACTTATGCCACTTTCATCCAAATGTGAGCTCCTTGACGATAGGGACTATATCCTGATGATGTTCTCCATGTTAGAAGGTGAAAAACCTTTTGTGATGAGATCCTGGATAGCTAGGTCTTGGTTGGCAGAAAAACTGGAGCATTGATTAAATTGTTCCCTGGGGCAAGCAGGGAAAAGGCTGTGATAGAGATCAGTTTAGGTCCATAGTCTCACCCTCTGTGGAAGTCTCTGGTCAGAAATTCAAGTTATTATTATTTTTTTATTAATACTTTTTATTTGTAAAACATATGTATGGGTAATTCCTAAATATTAACCCTTAGAAAGCTTTCTGTTACAAATTTTCCCCCCCTATCCCCACCCCTCCCCTAGATGGTAGGACATCCACTACATGATAATTATGTTAGAATACTTAAGAAATCGAATACATATAGTTATTGCCACACATCATTTTTTGTGCAGGAGGAATCGTATCTACAAGAAAGAATAATCCGATAAAGAAAATACAATGCAAGCAAACCTCAATAGAGAACATGAAAATGTTATGTTGTGGTCCACATTTCACATCCCTCTCTCTGGGTGTATAAGGCTTTCTTCACTGAACAATTGGAATTGGTTTGAAGCATTTCATTGTTGAAGAGAGTCATGTCCCTTAGAACTGATCCTCATATAGTATTGTTGTTGCCGTGTATAATGATCTCCTGGTTCTGCTCATTTCAGTCAGCATCACTTCATGCAAGTCTCTCCAGGCCTCTCTGAAATCATCCTGCTGGTCGTTTCTCACAGAGCAATAATATTCCATAACATTAATATATCATAATTTATTCAGCCACTCTCCAATTGATGGGCATCCATTCAGTTTCCAGTTTCTAGCCACTACAAAAAGGGCTGCCACAAACATTCTTTTTTCTTTTTTTTTTTTTTTTTTTTTGG
>JAJPUD010001620.1:384508-410546 GCA_023553655.1 Myrmecobius fasciatus | reverse complement strand
TTGATTTTGAGGTTTTTATGCCCTAACACATGATCAATTTTTGTATAAGTTCCATGAACCCCTGAGAAAAAAGTATACTCCCTTCTATCACCATTCAATTTCCTCCAGAGATCTATCATACCTAACTTTTCTAGCCTTTTGTTAACCTCCCTAACTTCTTTCTTATTTATTTTGGAATTTGATTTATCTAATTCTGAGAAAGCAAGGTTGAGATCTCCCACTAGTATAGTATTACTGTCTATTTCTCCTTGCATCTCTCTTAACTTCTCCTCTAGGAATTTGGATGCTATACCACTTGGTGCATATATGTTAAGTATTGATACTGCTTCATTGTCTATGGAACCCTTTAGTAAAATGTAGTTTCCTTCCTTATCTCTTTTAATTAGATCTATTTTTGTTTTTACTTGATCCGAGATAAGGATTGCTACCCCTGCCTTTCTTTGTTCACCTGAAGCATAGAAGATTCTGCTCCAGCCCTTTACCTTCACTCTGTATGTATCTCTATGTTTTAGATGTGTTTCTTGTAAACAACATATTGTAGGATTCTGGCTTTTAATCCAGTCTGCTACCCGCTTCCGTTTTATGGGAGAGTTCATCCCATTCACATTCACAGTTAAAATAACTATATCTGTATTCCCTGCCATCTTATTTACCCAGAGTTATGATTATCTCTTCCCTTTCCCCTCTCTCCCTTCCCCCTCCCCAGTACTTTGCTCTTGAAGACCACCTCCCACCAATAATCCTCCTCCCTTTAGAGTCCCTCCCTCCCCTTTATACCTTTCCCCTAATCCTTCTATTAGTTTATCCCTTTCCTTTTCTCCCCTCCCTCCTACCTTCCCACAAGGAGGGTCAGTGCTTTCTTTGAAGCCAAATGTGTCTGATATACTCTCTTAGAGTCCAATCTAATGAGAGTAAGGTTTACACAATACTCATCGCCCTCCCTTCTTCCCCTCAATTATATTAGATCTTCTATGTCTCTTTATGAGATTTTGCCTTATTTTACCTCCTATATTTTTACTTTATTTTGCCTCCTTTTCCCCCCTCCCCCCTTTTTCTTTTTCAGTATGGTATCCCTTCCACCTCTAATTTCTTTTCCATTATTATCAAAGAAAAATCAAATTATACTGCCATTCTTTAAAGGATACCTATAGTAGGAATATAGTTCTCAAGAGTTTTCCTTTTTACCTTTTTATGTTTCTCTTGAGTTCTCTATTTGGAGGTCAAATTTTTTGTTCAGATCAGGTCTTTTCATTAGAAATAGGTGAAATTCTCCTGTATCATTGAATGACCATCTTCTTCCCTGGAAGATGATACTCATTCTAGCTGGATAACTTATTCTTGGCTGTAATCCAAGTTCTTTTGCCTTTCAGAATATCTGGTTCCAGGCCCTTCGATCCTTCAATGTGGAAGCTGACAGATCCTGTGTAATTCTAATGACAGTTCCTCGGTATTTGAACTGTTTCTTTCTAGCTGCTTGCAATATCTTTTCCTTGGTGCGATAGTCCTGAAATTTGGCCACGATATTCCTTGGGGTTTTAATTTTGGGGTCTCTTTCTGGAGGTGATCGGTGAATTCTTTCAATGCCAATTTTGCCTTCTGATTCTAAAACATCAGGGCAATTCTCTTTCATGATTTCCTGGAGGATAGCATCCAGGTTCTTTTTTTCATCGTGGCTTTCAGGGAGGCCGATAATCCTTAAATTGTCTCTCCTGGATCTGTTTTCCAAGTCAGTTGTTTTTCCTAGGAGATATTTCATATTTTCTTCTATTTTTTCATTTTTTTGTTTTTGTTTAACTGATTCTTGAAGTCTTATTGAGTCATTTACTTCTATTTGTTCAATTTTAATTTTTAGAGTATTATTTCCTTCAGTTATCTTTTTTAGCTCCTTTTGTAGCTGGCCAATTGAATTTCTGGATTCAATGCATTCTTTTTCCATTTTGCCAGTTTTATTTTTCAGTGAATTGTTGTCTTTTTCCAATTCACCAATTTTGTTTTTCAGTGAATTGTTGTCTTTTTCCAATTCACCAGTTTTGTTTTTCAGTTCACCATTTTTATTTTCCAGTGAATTGGTGATTTTTTCCAATTCACCAATTTTGTTTTTCAGTGAACTGTTTTCTTTTTCCAATTCACCAGTCCTATTTTCCAGTTTTTGATATTTCTGTTGCCCTGATCTCAATTTATTTCTCCATTCTTCTTCTAGCTCTCTTTTGAGATTCTTAATGCAATCATCCAGGTAAGCCTTCTGAAAGGGAGACCAACTTAAGTCTGCCTTTGTGGCTTCATCTGGGATTGTTTTCATAATGTCAGGATCTGGGGACTGTTCTATTTTTTCTCTGTAAAAGCTTTCTATGGTGAGAGCTCTCTTCTGCTTCTTGCTCATGATTTAAAGTTGGGATATAGATCAAAAGCCGAGAAAACTGCAACAATTTATATTTGCCCTGGGGCAGTTTGCCGAGTTGACTTCCAGTCTGAGGCTGGTCGGGCTAGATTCACACCAGGACCACGTTTTCAGCTGTTCTCGATCCACCCCCTTCCAAAGGCAGATCTGCCAAAGCACCTGCCCGCAAGCAGAGCAAAGTGGCCCAGGCGTCTCCCAGGGGCTTCCTGGGTGCCCAAAATCCACCCCTCTATCGCAGCCCTGACTTCCGCCCCGGCCGGAGTCTGATCGCGACCAGAGGCCGATTTCCCCTGAGGCTAACCTTCTCCGGAGTTCTTTCAAGGTAGATCTTTTATAGAAGTGCGTTGTAGTCCAAATGCTTGGCTAGGACCTCACTCAGAAACCAGTTTTAAGGCTTACTTTGTCTGGGTTTGAGGGAATATCGGAGGGAGTTCACAGAGAAAGCTGTCCGCAGTTCGCCATCTTGGCTCCGCCTCCACTTGCAGTCTTTATTGAGAGAGAACCATTGAGCTTAACATTTAGGAAGAATAGTTCAAATAGTAATATACCAGAGTGTCGTTTTTTCTCTGACGTCTCTACCTATCCATCATGATTTTTCCTTCCTATCCATCAGGTTTTTCCTTGACCTGTATATCCTTCCTCCACTTGATAGAATATGTTTTTAAAAGTTGATTTGAAGGGTTGTTTTCATGTAATTGGCAATGGATAAAAAAATCATTGAGTGTAGTTGTACATAGTTGTACATACCATTTAGATGCAACATTATGTGACTCACAAAAAGTACATGTCCACCAAATACTATAATAGCTGTTTACCAGAATTAGTTTTATTTGTGTGTTCATTGGCTGCAAGTATAAAAAAGAGAAAAGAAAACTGAATCAACAGAGTTTGATTTAAATCCTCCTTATGAGGCCTACTAGCTAAGTGACTTTGGGGAAGTTGTCTAAATTTTCTGGGCCTCAATTTCTGTGTCTTTAAAATGAAAGATCCAGGCTCAGTGAAGGCAGAGGTTTCTTTCAGTTCTCCATTCACAAGCTATTTATTTAAAAAATTAATGACTTGTGGTATATTATTCAGTGTACTTTTCCTTAGCGGTTTTGATTGTCAGGGGTTTCACTGAGTTCTTGTTACCAGATCTATAGATGAAATGCATGGTTAGCAGTTCTACCCCACTTTGCATGACAGAAGAGATATATAGATTTCTTTTATAGTCACTCTTACTGAGCCAAGAGGGAAACAAGTGACAATCCAAGCCAACCTCATTTTGCAAATGAAGAAATTATATCTAAAGAGATGAAACACACACACACACACACATAAATACACTCTGTATACACAGATCTTGATACAGATATAAACATGCATATATATATACATACATATATACACACACATACATATACACATATAATATGTATTACATATACATATTATAAATGTAATATGTATACATAGATAAATACATAGATAAATACATGTGTAATATATATCATATATACGCATGCACAATACATATCTATGACTATCTATAAACATATATGAAATTGACAAGATCTTCTACCTTCAAATTCATGTCTCATTTCATTATACCATTCCATCTCTCCAATGCTAGACACATCCCATATCTTCATGTCATCTATGAGCAAAATAAGGTCATTGTCTCAAGTATATTAAAATATATTACTGAGAACTAACCCACAGTATTTACTTTGTATCTGCTATAGATACTTGGGAAGAGACATAAGATACTATCAGGTGCTTGTTGAAGAAAATACTAAATTCATTGCTCCTTTTCTCTTCTATGCCGATTTTCCTTTGTAGAAAAGGTGTCCAGTTACACCTGTTCCCAGGAGGCATTTTCAAGAAGAGGGTGAAAGTGATTTTATTTGGCAGCTGGATGAGGGTCTTTTGGAAATGCCAGCAAACCAAGCACAGCCATGGAAAGAAAAGAATTGCTGATTAGTCTTTCCAGAAATGCAGAACACGCCACGTGTCTACCCATGGGTCACCATTTAGAAATGATGATTTGACATGAACTTCATCAGTAAGGAAGGAGGGAGTTTTTTTCTTCTTTATGAGGGATTGTTATGGGTAGAAGAATGTATTGTTTTCTCTCTTCTCTGTTGTTTTTCAAGAGGCCTAATTGAGCACAGCTGTGAAATGACGAGGAACTAAAACAGGAAATGAGTGTTTCGATAATTTCGCATTTCTAAAGCACCTCTTAAATGTCCTGTGTGAAAATACCAGCCACAATACCTTCGGAGAGTAACAATGGAAGGCCAAATTTATTACACCAAACTGTTTCCAGAATACATTCAAAGAACTCTATTTTCAAAGAGATTCTGAAAAAGGATCCTACCTTCCCTGAGCTGCTATAGAATGCTCATGGCTTAATTAGTCTTATTTTTTAGAGGCTCCTTTGAAATCCACCAGCTCACATACAATAGGCCCTCTCTGCCTGCTCTCTTCTTTTTAGCATCCTTCCATCTCCTTACTAAATCTTTCAGTAGCCTAATTTTCCCTGCTGCTCCATGATTGATGGAGAGTGATCTCTTGGTGATGTCCCAATGAATCCATGCCTGCAATTTAAAGGTCATCAAAAGTTTATATGTCTGCAAAATATTCCATGGAAATACTCTATGTAAAGTCCATTGACTTTATGTATTTCTTGGAGGTAGTCTTGTGGGGAGCAACAGAGTGCCAACTGTTAAAGTAGAAAGAACAGTAAGTGGAATATAACTTGGGTGGGTCAAGTGTTGAGAGCAGCATCTTTCAGGATCGTGGTTAGATTTTCTTTCTTTCTTGCCTGAGAAGCAGCACCCCAAAGGTGTGCATTAAGAAATTAAGAGTTAAGGTTGGTATTAATGAATATGTTATGGGTTATAAAATTAGGGTTTGTGAATGCAGTTAAGGAATACAGTCTAAACCTAGCAAATTAGTTAGACACATATTCAGTTGCATCATTCTCTTTGTTGTAAGATAGAATCATTTTTCCCTGAAAATTTGTTCACTTTCTGTCTCTCTGAACATTCCTCCTCAGTCTTCTTTATCAGATCTTCATGGACACTAATCAAGGCCTCCTATTTTTCCCTCTATAATATATTATTTGGTGATCTCATCAGTCCCAATGGGTTCAAATATGTCTTTGCTGATGATTCCCAGATCTATATATCTATTCCTAATCTCTCTCTTGAGTTTTAAGTTTAAATTGTAAACTTCCTCTTGCACATCCTGTTTTGGATGTCATAATCAGAGCAAACTCAATATATACAAAACAAGTCATCATCTTTCCCCCTTTTGGGGGAAATCCTTCTTCCTATTACCATTTGTTGTTGAGTAATTCACTAATATCCAGTTATCCAGGATCATAATTCTGGGTCATCCTCAATCACTTTTATTCATCCCAAATAATTAGTGTTATCAAATCTTGTCATTTCTATCTTCAAAATATCACTCTCTAACTCCCCTTTTCTCCACAACACTGGTATAAGCACTCATCAATTCATACCTTAATTACTATGTCTATTTGTTCTTCCTGCCTCAAGTCTCTCCCTACTCCAGCTCATCCTCCACATTTCCCCTAAAATACAAGTCTGACAGTGTTATCCTTCATGTCTCAGTGGATCCCATTACTTCCAGGATTAAATATAAAATCCTTTGTATAGCATTTTAGTCCTTCCCAACCAGTATTTCACAAGCTTTCCAACTTCTTAACTTCTTACAATCAAATGTCCTCCATGCACCACAAACTTGATCTTCTTGACAATAGTACCCCATCTGCCATCTGTGTCTTTCCCCTGGCACTCTCTCTCATGTCTTAAATGCTAATCTTTCTTACATCTGGCTTTTACATTCTCTGGAGTTTTTAAGAATCAGCTCCAATCTCACCCTTTTAAAGAGATTTTTCTCATTCCTTGGAAAAAAACCACCTTTTAAATATAAATACATAGTCCACATTAATGTATAAAAATCTTTAGTGTCCCCATATTTCCCCTAGTGTGAAATGCAAGTATTTAGCAGGGATATGCCTTCCAAAGTATAGTTTTTACTTATTTTCAAATCTTTTTTTCTTCAATACTACTTTCTGTTCCAATAAAATCAGATTGCTGATTATTCACTTATATTACATAAACTATTCTATCTCCCTCCACTAAAGGTTTTTATTATTCTTTTTACCACTTACCTGAGGGAAAAGTGCAATAGGAAATGGTTGCTCTGAGAAACAGGTGAATGGCCAGTGAGAAATAGGTGAATGGCCAGTGGCAATGCAATCATAGCTGTCAATGCACTTGCCCAACCTTCTATGCATGATTATCACTTTCCCTCTCTCCCTACAGTTGTTGGATTGCTTCCCCTGCTTAACACTGCCATGTATAGTAGAACTACCCACTTCACATGCCATTTTCTATGCAAACTCTTTGCTGGAACAGTGAAGTGCTCCTGGAGTCAGCAAGAACTGAATTCAAATCTGAACTCAGTCATTTACTAATTGTATGACCCTGGGCAAGTCAGCTAATACTGTTTGCCTCAATTTCTTTCTCTGTAAAATAAGTTGGAGAAGGAAAAGGCAGACCATTACAATAGCCTTGCCAAGAAAACCCCAATGGGATCACAAAGAGTCAGAAATGATTGAAATGCCTGAACAGCAATAAAGACAAGAGTACTGAGAGTTCTCCCCTCAAAATAAGCTTTTATTGCTTTGTATGTACTTTCTATCTATTAAGACACATTATTTCCTCTATGTAGAATGTAAGCTAAGTGAGGGTAGGTGTTATTCAGTTTTCATTTTGTGTCCCCAAATTTGCATGTAAAAGATGCTTAATAAAATCTGCTGAACTGACTGACTTGTATGCAAATGTAAAATGACCATTAATGTGATTGTTCATTTTTATTCATGAATGGCAGAAATATAACCACCTTATACCTGCTTCTCTCTTAAAATTGAGAATTAAAAAAAATTCTTTGCTTTATGCCCAGAGCAATCATCAATAGTTAGAAATTGTTCCCCCTTGAAGCCAGGAACAAGAAAAATATCCTCAATTGAGTTATTGTGGGAGGGGAATGGGGAAAAGGAGGGTAAGGCAGACTCAAGCTTTTTGGATGTGAGACCACAGGAAATTAGAAAAAGAACAAAGAAAAATATGGAAAGATTGTACTGCAGTGAGCTTAAGTGAATTTATAAATATATTTACATTGCCCTCCAAATTTAGCACCCTAAGGCATAACCCAAGTCACCAAAGAATAGTTAGATTATATTCTGGTTTTCTACAAAAAGAGAGAGGGATATCTCTAGGAGTCCACCAATCAACTAAAGCATTAATATGGCTAGGTTTGTTTTTTGTTCGTTTTGTTTTTGTCTTGTTTTGTTTTAATTAAGATGATAGCCTTTGGAATCATAAAGTAACTACCAAATTCTGTGGAACAGTTGATTTATCTTTAGGGAGTAGATATTTGCTAATACAATTCTCTTCCCTTGATTAAACTGAGCCAGTGTTTCCTGTGACATTCAAGCACATAAGCTTTCTTCTTCTAGGATGGGTCGATAAAGTATAATCTTCTCTGGTGGGTGACACTTCCAGCTCCTTCCCTTCCCTGCACAGGACAGCAATCTCTCTCTGAATCTACAATTGGATGACTCCATGCATTATTCGTGGCAAACAGGGATGCTGAATCATTTAGAGTTCACCTAGTCTCAGATTCAACACAATGATACACTACCTAAAACACACAGAAGATCAGACTGCATACATCATTGTGAGTCTATTGAATACACATTTACTTCAAATGCTAGAGTCTCCAAATCTCATTAAGTCATTTAAATGCCCTTTATCCCTACATGGCAATAGGAATGCTAACATGAATGCAGCATTGAAAATGTAAGTCCCAGAGAAAAATAATGTTACCTTATATTCAATCAGCTAAATAAAGGGGTGAGAATAGAGGGATTCAGTTAAAAATAGGATTATTAAGAGATCTTAGAGGGAATCTAGTCAAAACCCCTAATTTTATGGAGGAGGAGGCTGAAGGTCAGAGAAGAGAAAGAGTTCATCCAAGGAGGAATTTGCACTTACATCCTCTATTTTCAGGGTCAATGAGCTTTCCTATTCCATGCTGGATTACAGATTTAGAACTAAAAGAGACGTCAGAGATCATCTAGTTCCATCCTTTAATTTTTCAATTGAGGAAGGGATTTCCCAAAGGCAACACAGGTTGTAACACAGGTTACATGTACTTTTCCCCCTAAGTTCCTATGTGTCACAGAAAGATAGGATTATTGTAAGGGGAAATATGAAAAGATCGTCTGCCATTCTTGAGCTGAGTGTCATTATATATGGGCATATCTCATTCAGAAGCATTCTAGGGAACATTGCATGTCCTAGGACATAAAAGGCTGCTGTTGCTGCTGATGATTTTGAGGAGGAAGTGGAGGAAGAAGAGCAGGAAAATAATCAATAATAATTGGACAATGGAATATATTAATAAAACACAAGGAAAATCACTGTCACTTATAGAAAGATGAATACTTTCACAACTACAAAAACAACTAATAGATGTTCATAGATTATATGATAAATAGGCTCAAAAGCAGAAATGTTTCTGAAATAAATAGGCATCATTTTATAGAGTAAGAAAAAACATTTATAATGGGTATGTAATAATAGATTTATCAAATGTAACCAATATCTGATTACCTCCAGGTGGAGTTTATGAAACAACAAACATTTAAGATTAGTACCAAAACACTTTATGAGTGCCATCCACAAGAAATCAATCAACCAATAACAGGTAGACAAAAAAAGGGTGAAACAAAAGTTTAAGTCATGAACCTATTCTTCAAAATGTATATATTTCTGAGATCAATATAAAACTATGTTATTGCCACAAAACATTATAGAAAGGTCATCGTTATTAAAGACTGGACTTAATGACTGACCCCTACCACAATGTGGTAGAAACTATGCAATGTATCATTATGGGTTAAAACATTTATTATCTAAATATATTAAATACCTAAATACAGCCTCCATGTCATCTTCCCAATCTCTATTACAGTATCTTATATGTATTATCTTCCCCAGTAGATGTAAGCTCCTTCAAGACAGGGCTATCTTGTCTACTTATATTATAGTGCCCAACACATAGTGAGTATGCAATAAATGGCTTTATCTTTATCTATAACTAATCAATTTCTCTATATGTAAATACACCTATAAATATACACATATATATTTGTGCATATAAACATACCTATACATTGTTGTGAACATCAAATGAAAACATATTAGTAAAGCACTTTTCAAACCTTAAAGCATTATACAAATGCTAGTTGTTATTGTTGTCATTGTTGCTGTTCCACTCTCATTCTGGTTGAACAGATCTTTCCTGCCCATCTTCTAAGTTTTCTTCTGCTATAAAATTGTTTAATGGAGTGAATTCTACCACTCTAGAATTTATTTAAAAATCATTATTTAAAGGTATTCGGATGAGTCTTGGGAAGAATTCAAGCAATCCCTGCCTTTGTTGTGCCATTTTGGTTCCACTTGCTATTGCTATTTCTTTGGGAAAAAAATTGTGTCCAGAATTATAAACCAAAAAAATTACTATCTTGAATAATCTAACAGACAACAAATCCTCCTATGACAAATGCAGCTTCAAAATAAATTTAACGGTAATAAAAGCAAACTATCAGAATTGAAGCATTCTTATGTAAAAATAGGGCAATGATGATAATATGTAATTCTTCCATTTTCCATATGCTTTTTTGATTTCTTCCATTACATCTTTATATTTTTAGAACATATCATACTATATAGTTTGGAAATTGTGTACTCAATATTGTGGCAGATTTTTGATTTTAATTTTAAAATATTTTTATTAGTATCTTTTTTTACATCACCTATATGTTCACCTATGTCTTTCCACCTTTCCCCTTTCAGCGATCACCATTTGTAATATAGAATTTTTTAAAAAGCAAAATTAATTCAGCAAAATTAAGCAACAGATGAAGTCTATCTTATATTACATGTAGTATTCTAAACTTAGTCTCTACATACATAAAGATGCATGGAAGGAGAGTACCTTCTCATATTTCTTATATGGGGTTAACTGTGGTCATAGTTTGATCACAAGAAAAAGAAACACATTAGTGGAACTGAACAATACATTGACAAAATACAAAAACAAATGCAATATGTAACATCTATGGACTTGCTACTCCCATGGATGGGTGGGGACATGTCCTCTCATAACATATCATACTTCATTATATTTAAATCATGCTTGATCATTAAAATTCAACTTTGAATTTTTTGCATATGATCTAAGAAGATGCCTTTGCAAAACTGTCCCCATTTTTGTGAGTCATTTTTATGCATGGGTGATTGCAGATAATATTTGTCCGTTAGTTTATTCAATCAAGTTAGTTAACAGTGGGTTTTAGTATAATAAAAAAATTCTGGATCAATTAAAAAGTCCTTGAAAACCACTGGAATTGATGTCAAACACAAGACTGTTCAGATTGGCTGAGAAAGCCCTATGGGTGTAAAGTCAATTCAGAAATTAGTATTTGAGTATATAATGGTTTATCTCTTGAAGATCTCTTGAATCATTCCAAAATAAAGGGCTGGTAGAAGGCAAACCCATGTGTTTTGGTACTCACTTTTACCCTGCAGGCAAGTAGGATCCTTCTAGGATGAGAAGGCAATAGTAACTTTATCAGAGGAACTAAAGAGATTGCAATTCTAAGCTTGGAGGAGGGGTATCGAGAACAACGGTCAATACTCAATTGGAACTATAATTTGGACATTGGAAGAATGTCTTTGCTCTCAGATGCATACCTGTATGTGTTTTCCCTCATAAAGTCATAGTTAACTGCTTGTCAAAATCTTTTCAGAGCCCATTAACTCCAAGGTAAAATTGTACAGTGAATATTGATTTCTCTTTTTCCTGTGTATCATCTAGTCTGTGCCATGGATTTGTTTAGTCCTGCAGGTTTTCTTTATCACAAATTCTCCAAGCAATTCTAAATCTTAGAGGATGATAAGTCAATTTGGGGGGATGATGCAAATCCCTTTCTCCATCTACTCCTTTTGTTGCTTTCCTTCTGATTATTTTGCTTTCTTACTAGCAACTCCCTCAAGCGAAATAAAATCAAAATAATAAGCATTTATTAAATGTTTTCAGTGAGAACTCTTTAGGGAGAATCAACAAAAACAAAATTAAGATTAGTCCCTATGGGTTTGTGATGAAAGATTAGATAAGGGTTAAAGTAAAAATTATCAGATATATTGAGCTCTTACAAATTGTTTATCCAGGATTTCCTTGTCACTTAAAATAAATAAAGACACTTTATAATAATAATTCTTTTATTTTATAATTATTCTTTTATTTTATAAGAATTTTTATTTAATTTCTCATACCCTCTGGTGAATGCATGAGCTTTCAAATTTTGTGGTTGAGCATAATTAAAAAGAAAACAAAACAGGCAATTCAAGACAATTGCAGGGTTGGGAGGGAGTGGAAGAGGTCATAAAAGACATTTTATTTATAAAAGTTTAAGGATTAATGGGAGGGAGTAAAATCTACTTTTTCTACAAGTTACTAAAATGAATAGAGCAGCAGATGGAAGGCAGAGAGGTAAATATTAATGTAATATAAGAAAAGGCTTCCTCCAAATTACAGCTATTCAAAAATCAAAGGGGATGCAATGGGAGATCATAAGTTGCCCCTCACTAGAGATATTCAGAATTAAACTAGATGACTGGGGTATTATAAAAGGGATCATTAGTCAGAGGTGCAAGGTCATTGAGATTTTAAGTTTTTAATAATTCTTTTAGCTCTTAGAGTATTTCTGGGCAAAATAACCAAGAGAAGCATTTCTCTAGCACCACCTTCAAAAAAGAGAATAATTTTCTGATTCTGTGAAAAAGAAATCAAAACTGGAGGAGAAAAATAACTTAGCTAACACTCACATGGTAAAGATGTGGTCCTTCCAGTGAACATTTATATCTCCCATCTGTCTTAAATTTTATTACATCAAGTGAATAAGAAATTTTCATTCATCCACTTCAGTCTTGTGTCAAAGAAGGATGGGTCCCTGCAGTAACTTCCTCTGAGTTATTGTTAGGTATTGTTGTTTTTTCAGGATATTTTAAAATGACTCACATAATGGTGCTTATGTGTCCTCCAGAAGAAATAATCATAACTTTCCAATTGCCCAATGGTGAATACTATGTACATCTATTCATTTTATAATAGACATCTTTCTTGGATTTAGTGATTTCTCAAATGGATAGGGAGACAATTGGTACAGAAGATATTTGCTTCTGACTAGCTGAAGCTTTTTTGATCTCTTTTCTTAAGTTTTGGTATATATTCAGTAATAGTGGTCTATGTTTATTACATCAACTTCTGAGTCATTAAAGCACTCTGGGTTGTAGTGCCCTCCTATGTAAAAGTCTAGACAAAGTGATCTCATAGGTACCTTCCTCTTCAAACAATTGATGACTCTTTATACTCCATTATAGTTTACAAAGTACTTCCCTTGCAATAGACATAAGATATGTTTTGCAACATCACGTAATAAACATTTTATAGACATTGAAGTTCTGATTCCAGCCTAAGATCATACAGATATTAGATGGCAGGGCTGGGATTTGTACACAGGGTGTCTGATTCCAGGCTCTGAGATCCTTCTCCTTCCTCCATTTCATGCTACTTCCCATCCTAGTTTCATTTTAGACATCAGATGTGCTAGATGTTGGAATCATATTGGCATAAGATCTCAAGGTCTGCCTCAAGCCAAATAAACATATAGCTAGATTAATAAATGGATAAGATATTTAACTCTACTAAGAAATAATAGTTTATCTTTACAGTAGGCATTGAAAACTGCACTAGGATACAGGTATTCTGACTCTACAGTCCATATTCTTCAATATTCTGTGATGCTCAAGGTTTTGCCTTTACTTTTACTTGGTCAATAGTAATAAACACAGATTAAGCACCTGCTGCATAATGCCTGACTGGGTTACTAAACAAAAAACATTCTCTATTATCAAGAAGCTCAAAAAAGGCATCTTAAGTCAGTATCAGCAAGGGATTAAGTAGATTCACCCCATCTCCCTCACAGAATCATGGGATTCCAGAGTCAGAAAGACTTTAACCATATATGCTTCAACTTATACCTGAAAAGAATGGTCTCCAGTGGGGACTTTTAAGGACAGAAGTTCTCAAACTTGAAAACCCAGAGAAGTGAAATATAGTAGTAATCATTGCCGTCACTGTTTTTGTCATACTTGAAATAATAATATACCTATAATACAATATATTTTAATATAAGTAATATATAAATAATTTATAATAATTACTGTATACTACATGTTGTTTTTGCTGTTGTTATCAAGGATAGGGATAAGAATAGAATCTGTGACTACATTGATATCAAGAACTTCCAGGTGATGAAATACCCTCCTCCAATGAAGATCACTAAGTTTTTTTGCAACATGTATTCTGAAAAAAGTACAATAGAAGTTTTAGTGAATTGCCAAGTATGTGTCAGCACTGGGATAGAGGCCAGCTCTTGCTGATTTCTAGACTGAAGTTCTATTTACCACACTATTCTTTCTCTGCCATATTGATAATTATTTTTATTAACAGTGGTGTCTCTGGGGTAGTATGTTAGAAATAATGACTTAGGTATGGAAAGCTCTGAAATAGAAAGTTTCAAAAAAAGCTACATAAGATAAAAATGAATGAGGAAAGTGTTTATTGAGCACCATGTTGAGAAGAGAATCTTTGTTCTTTGGTTTGTTTTATGTATTTTTCAAATGTATTTCACTTCTCCAAATGAAAGAGAAGAGAACCTTTTAAAATGAAATAAAATTAAAAGTATATTTAATAAAATAAATGTAGAAAAGATGTACTTTATTTTGTTATTGCTAGCATTGGAGACAAATGGTGAAAACTCTTGATGTTGGACAGTGGGGTGTGTATATGTGTGTGTGTATAAGAATAAGGAAGCCACAGGGGCTGCTGTGACTGGAGTTTGTAGAAGGCAATAATGTGTAGGATGACTAGAAAGGTAGCCAAGTTGTGAACAACTTTAAATGACAATATTTGATTTTACAAGTAATAGGGAGCCACTGAAGTTTACTGAGTTGGGGCAGTGATGTAATCGGACATGCATTTTAGTACCATCACTCTGGTGGAAATGTGGAATATGAATTGGAGTGAAAGGACCTGAGGCAATGAAGTAACTAAGTGAACTTATATTTGAAAACACTTTTATTGCTTTGGCAATAGAATTATATTTATATTTATAATTGCAATGGGAATTTCTATACTGTTGAACACTTCCATTGCCATAATGCCTAGAATCAGGCTGGCATCAAAACTGGTCCAGATGGGATTGTCCCCTCCAGGCGGCTGAGGACTAGACAAGTCTGCTTTCGAATCTACAAGATTTGCCTCTAACTAAATTCACTTGGGGACTACTACTCCATGTGGGTCCCTCTGAAATTTCTTGGACAGATAATCTGGGTAAAGATTTCTCAGGAGAAGTTTGGACTCATCTGCATTCCAGTTCAGATGAATTATAAGTCTCTTTGACAGTATTATGTAACACTAAGTATTTACCAAATGTTTCATTGTCATTTTTATTCTCTGACAGTTGGATGACTTTATTAGCCTAAGATAAACCTCAGATTAGTATGTAAATTAAGCCCTGAAAATGTTGATGTCTAACCCCTGCAAGGCCTTCTGGGAAATGAATGATGATAGGAAAAATGAAGTCAAATGTCAGAAATAGGATGTGAACAGTCTCGTTGGTGTACCAGTTTGTTAAATTACTCTCAATTTCCCTAGAGCTATTTCTTTGCAATTACTTTACACAGCCCTGTGATCTTATCTACATGTCAAGAAATATCATAAAATCTTTCCTTTTGTTCCTCTGATAGTGTTCCTGCTGTTCCTACCCTTCCAAAAGAAGACTTCCCATTCTTGGATTCAAATGGGTAACAAAATGATTGCCTGGAAATACTCCCTCTCACATTTAGAGAATGGGGGGGTGGGGGGGGGCTTATTGAACTGTTATTGTAAAAGAGACACTTAAAATCAGTATTGGAGAGAGGGAATGGTTCAGAAAGAAGGCAAAGATTATAAGACCATAATTAGACCAAGAAGTAACTCAAGAATCCTGAGATTTTGGCCCATAATTGAATTTAGAGAATATTGAAATATTTTTAGCTTTTCATAATGAAGACATGATGGAGTTTGCCACCTAGGATAACAACAAATATTAGTTAAAAGGCAAAGTTTCCAGAGGATTAGGTCTCTCTCTGACTGAGGCTGGCCCTTTTCAAGTCTCTCCTGACCATTTTTTATCCTGAGAACTGTCTGAAATTTCTCTTCAGGACAAAGGGGTGAGAAAGGGGATGATGAGAGAGATGTGTTTCTCTTACTTTCCTTGTACATGATATGGACTGGCCCAGTCATAAAAGCTCTAATTAGTAAGTACTCTGGCTATGAGAACATCACAATCATTCAGACTGTCACAGAGATAGCAGATCTATCATGAAAATAACATTCAATGAAATTCCCAAAGCCAAGGAATTTATAACTAGGAAATATTTTTCAACTGATGTTTACAAAGATTGGGGGGGAAGTCATCATCTACCTACAGTTATTTTAGATTGGTAGTATAGTATGTAGAATGAGGATGGGAGAAAGATAAAAGATGAGTTCAAATTCTAATTCCATTAGCTCTGTGATCAAAAGGAAGTCACTTCATATCATATAAGTCAGCCTCCTCATTGGGAAAGCTGAATGATCTTGAAGACTTCTTCCATTTAGTGTCAATTGGCATGGTTTTCTTTGAAAACTTTCAAAAATTAAAATGTAAAATTAATTTTAATGAATTGACAATTATATTAATTATAATTGACAATTATATCAATTGCAAATTAATATAATTGTAAAATTACAAGGGTAAGCTTACAAAATGACATTAAGTGGTCACACATATGGCACCAGCAGTATTAATAGTGGAGAAATTACTTGCAGCAAGATGTGAAGTGATTTTTTTAGTATAAAATAGTCTAATATTTGATAGTACAAAACATACAATATCTGCTACTATCTGCTTATTTTTAATTGCTTGCCAAATTCAATGATTACTCTCTCTTTTATTGATAAAAGCATTTAAAAACACAAAATTTCCTTTTAAAAGTGCTTTGATTGATTGCATCCAACAAATCTTGATGTATATTCTTGTTATATTTATTCTCATTGATGAAATTATTGTTTCTAGATTTGTTCTTTGACCCATTCATTAAGATTATATTATTGAATATAATTCAATTTGGTTGTGGGATATATATGCCCCAATATCTGGTCAATTTCTCTGAATATACCATGTGTAGAGAAAAAGAAAAATATACTTTTTTTCTCTTCCCATTCAATTTTCTCCAGAGGTCTGTAACAAACACCTATTTTTTTCTAAATTATTTTTGTTTCCATAACTTCTTTCATATTTATTCTGTGGTTAGATTTATCTAGTTCTGAGAGAAAAAAGTTGCAGTCTATTTCTTCTTGTAATTATTTTGATTTTTCTTTAAGAATTTGAATACTACACCAATTTGGTGTGTATATATATGTATATATGTATATATATACATATATATATATATATATAGTCTTAATATTATTTCATTATCTATGGTATCTTTTAGAAAGATGTAGTGTTCTTCCTTATTTCCTTTATTGGGCTTTTTTTGCTTTTGCTTTGTCTGAGATTATGATTTCTAGCCTTTTTTAACCTCACTTGAATCATAATATATTCTCTTTCAACCCCTTATTTTTACTGTGTGTGTGTGTGTTTCTAAATAAAATGTCAATTGATTCTGATTTTTAATCCATTCTACTATCTGCTTCCATTTTATGGATGACCTCATGCCATTCAAATTCACAATTTATAATTATGTATTTCATTAAATGTCCCCACCCCCAACTCCCAAAGAGTGACACTCAGCTTTGCTGGATAGAGTATTCTTGTTCTTATTCCTAATTCCTTTTACCTTTCTGTAATTCCAAGATCTTTGAATTATTTCTTTCTGACTGCTTAAAGCATGTTCTCTTTGACCTGGGAACTCTCGAATTTGATTATATTTGTAAGAGTTTTTATTTGGGAATTTCTTTCATGCAGTGAACAATAAGTTCTTTCCATTTCTATTTTACTTTCTGAATCCAAAATATTGAGGCAGTTTTCCTTGAAAATTTCTTGGAATATGATGTTTCTCTTTTGTCCTGGCTTTTAGGTAATCCAATAATTCTTGAATGATATCACTTCAATTTATTTTTCCAGGCAATTGTTTTTCTGGTAATAGTTTACATTTTATTCTATTTTTTATTGTTTTAATTTTATTATTTTTTCATTGAGATTTTGTACATCTTTTCCCATTTGGCCAATTTTACTTTCTAAAGAGGTTTTTTGTTTTCTTTCATTTTGCTTTTCCCCTCAATGATTTTTTCCTTTTTCATTTGACCTACTCTGCTTTTAAAGGAATTCTTTTCTCCAGTGCACTTTTGTCCCTCTTTTATTGTTAAGCCAGTTCTTTTTTAGTGTTATTTTCTTCAGTATTTTTATGTCTCTTTTATCAAATTACTATTTTTGTTTTTACAATTTTCTTTGATCATTCTCATTCCTTTCTCTAATTATTCCTGTGTTACTCATTTCTTTATTTAACACTTCCAAGATTACTTGTTGAGTTTGCATTTAATTTATATGTTTCTTTGAGACTTTGTTATAGCTATTTTGATACTGTGGTCTATTTCTGAGTTTTTATCTTGTTCTTTGTTGTTGTTTGCTCATTTTCCAGCCTATTTCTTGACTTTGATTTTTGTGTTAATGTTGAGTTCTGGAGACACTCTGCTACAAGCTTTAGGTTTTTTCATGCTGTTCTTTTTCATTGCTAGCTGGTTTTTGGAATCTGCAAGCTTTAGGTGCATTCAAGATGATGTATTCCCAGGAGAGGTATGGTCTCTGTTTTCCTTGTGTTCTGATCTTTTCCAAGGAAGGGCCCCTGATCCTCTGTAGCTGTAAGTGCAAGTGTTTCCTTTTGTATTGTGATTGACTTCCACAATTTTTTTCACCTTGGAGCCTAAAACTGAGTATAGGGAATAGAATTGCCAGTTAGTACCAGTTGTACCCAATACCAGCAAAGGAACCCTGTAATTTTTTCTGGCCAGTTATCCAACCCCTTTACTATTTCTGTCCTAAGAATTCCAAAGGCTTTTGCTGTTGCTGCTCCTACTGTAGCCCACAGTTACCACCATTGCCTATTTCTGATCTGGATAAATCTCCATCCCAATAATATAATGTCTTCTGAAAACATCTTAAGTTTTCTTAGGCCAGAAAATTATCTCATCTTATTTCTTGTTGGTTTTTCTCCAAAATTTGACTTGAGTCATTATTTTAATATTGTTTGGAGGGGAACATAATGAGAGCTCAGCTGGGTGGCTGCCTCAATCTATCATCTTCTCTCCCAAGTCTTCTATTTTTTAGCTTCTCCTACATAACTCTTTTGAAGCTTCTCAAGAAAATGTTGATACTTTATCATGTATTGGATTACTTCCAACTGGAAGAGAGCGTGGTGGGAATGGAGGAAAAAAATTAGAACACAGGGTTTTGAAGAGGTAAATGTTAAAAATTATCCATGTATATATTTTGAAAATCAAAAGCTTTAATTAAAAAAAAAAAGAAAATGTTGAATGGCCTCCTAACACTCAATGACTTTTCCTCAATCATCAACATCCTTGATCTCTGTGAAGCACTTCACTCCTTAGTTTCTTTGTTCCTTAGTTTTCCTTATAATATTTCTAAGATACTTTTTTTATTCTCCTACCTCTTTGACCTCTCTCTTTTCTCTTCTTTACAAAATTCTTTTGCATTTTTAATCATGGCAGACCACTAAAGGTCTACCTTTTACCATCATCTCTTCTCCTTAAATAATCACATTCTTGATGATTCTATCCACACCCATGCTTTCAACTATCACTTCTCAGCACTTGTGTTCTCACACTTCAATTCTCTTCTCATCCCAATTCATTGCATCTCCTTTCCCCCTCCACTATTCCCTTCACCATCCATTTAAAAGCTTTAACTGTATTACTCCTAGGCCAAAATCTAATCTTCAGTGTTCTTATTGCCCATTGAATTAAGTCCATACTCCTTACATTGACATAGAAAATTCTAAAATCTATTTCTGATCTCCTGTATTTAGCTTAAAGTCATCCTCCTTTTACATGCTGATTGGTGAACATGATGACTTGTCTACAAACACATTCTTGCATTATGAAATGATTGTTTGACCATAATCCCTTGTTCATGATCCTCCTCCATTCCCTCCTATTGAATCTGCCCTTTGTCCAAACTTTTTCTTTCTACTTTTCTTTCTCTTCACCTTTGTTGTTATCCATGTATAGAAGGCTTCTTGGCAGCCAATTTTTGCCTCTTAGTATACTAGCCATATTTCAAGATTTATGTAACTTATTGCCTCCTCTATAAAACTATTCCAAAGAATTATAGATAGAAACAGTTTCTTCCTACTCTTCTCTCATAATTTTTTCCTATTTTTTAAAGTATTTATTATATAATAATCTATATGTTGTTAATCTCTGCACATTCATCCCTATTAAATTATACATCCTCCTTTGGGCAAAACTATTTTAGTACCCAAATATTAACTTGATATTACTTTGACTCACTTCTTACAA
Organism: Myrmecobius fasciatus; assembly: GCA_023553655.1. Lineage (NCBI taxonomy): Eukaryota > Metazoa > Chordata > Mammalia > Dasyuromorphia > Myrmecobiidae > Myrmecobius > Myrmecobius fasciatus. The sequence continues at coordinate 390,376 of JAJPUD010001620.1, read as the reverse complement.
CACCTGCATCTTTGGGAAACTATGTCCTTTTTAGGTAATCAGTCCTATACACAGAATCTGACTACTCATCTAATGTTCCCTCAGAATGTTTATCTGACCAAAAAAGCATAAAACATGGAGTCAATTCCTGCCAAAAATGGCAGAAGAACATTGGGAGAATTTGATCTTCCTAATTAGACAACAGGTAAGTGAAGATTGAAATGCATATATTAAAAACCGGACATTTATTTTCCAAATCAGCTCTTGCAGGGGAGAAATATAATATTGAGAATTAAGAGAGCTACACTTAAAGCTTGCAGGACCTAGATTTACTTCCTACCTCTAATTCATATTGCTTTTATGCACTTCTTGGTCTCACACTTTAATTCTCTATTCACCCCCAATCCATTCCACTGGCTTACTCATCTTCTAAAGTTTAACAACTCTATTGGACAAAGTCTTCAGTGATATTCTATTCCTTACTGAAAAATATCTAAACCTACTTCAATTCAAAGAGTTTGGGTGCAAGTATTAGAATTAGGTTGGACTAATACACGGATATTGAGAATGATTTTTTTTTTTATTTACCATGCAGATAGATTTGACCTTTAAGGGTCTCCAAGATCTGATTTCAGCCTCACCCCATCACTCTATATTTATCTCCACCCTCTTTCATTCATGCATTGAATGTTACAGCTGAACTGGACTGCTTGTTCACATATATACATAGTACATACACATACACATATATATGCATATATATGTAATATATATGTATGTATTCACAACCACACTTTAATTGTGAAATGTTTATCTGATCAAAATTCTCTACCTCTCCCAGTTCTCTCATTCCTCTTAAATCTATCCTTGATTAGGGCAGCCACATAGTACAATGGATAGAGCATCAGCCTTGGACTCAGAATCTGAGTTCAAATCTGGCCTCAGACACAACACTGTTAAGTGGGTAACTCTGGGCAAGTCACTTAAGCCCAATTGTCTTGCAAAAGAGAAGAAAATCTCTCCTTGCTCAAAACAGATTTTTTTTCAGTTGTTCATTTCTATGTTTCTTGACTTATGGTCTTTTCTGTCTAGAATTCTTCTCAGTTAGAAGGCATACCAGATTATAAGATGTTGCACAAGTCATTTAACTTCTCAGCATCCCTAGAAAATTATCTAATCTGCTAAATTTCAGAGAGAGCAGAGACTTGCTTTGGAAAAGAGAATTCTGGGAGTGATTTGTGCCATGTGTATGTACATAACTATGAATGATTGTTTGTAAGTGTGTGTGTGTGGGTGGGTGGGGGTATTCTTTGCCATATACTTTGGATGCCAGAATTTCAAAGTATTTTCTCCATATTTAAATATAAATTCTTTGTCCAAGAAACAGGGAAAATGTCAAGCACTAGACTTTTATACTTCTAAATCAGTCCCAAATAGAGACACTTAAGTTTGTATATACGTAATTATATCCTTTCCTCTGAATCTGCCAATTCTCTGAGTTCCAGTGCTGTCTCCAGACAGTCTTCCGTTTTTACATTTCCTTAAGTGCCTTTATATTAGTCTAGCCAATTTCTTTCTGTCAAATCTCCCAGACTGCTGCACATTTGATGGCCTCTTTATTGGGGTTATGGGCTTTTTGCTGACATGGATAAGAACTATAGCACATTGTCAGAAATAGTCCTGTATAATTCATGCATCAATGGCATTTCCTTGAATTGGCAATTTTATTTGTTGTTTTGATTACCTCATCTCAGAGAAGTGTTTTGGGATTTCATATTTTTTAAAATCAGTTTGGGATAAGTCCTGAGGTTATAGGTTGCTCTTCTAAGCTGGATTCCATCTCACATGTTTTTATTAATCTCTCATCCCATAAGGTTATCTTCCCTTCCCCAACTCCATTCCATTCTACTTCTCTCATTGATTCTTGGGTCTTTATCTTCCTCTATCCATTTTCATCTCTTTAGTCACAAAATCTGAGAATTGGAAGGGACTTTCAGAAGCACTTCATAAAACCAGAACATGTACAAAAATTCTTGCAATGATGTAGTTTGTAATTAGTGATTCCAATTCTTCTTGAAATCCACTGGGTATAGGAGTGTTCTGATAAATGTTTAACAACCATCTCTCTCAAAATGCAGCATTTGCTTTAAAGGGGAATCTGTGTTATTATTTTCTCAATCACATTATAAAATCTATACCATAAAATATAATAAATCAAGGTTTGATTTATAGTATTTGCCAAATTATGAAGTATAAATGATCAGCCTTAAAACTTAACTAACTATAGAGAGGAAAATCCCCTGCCTCCCAAGGTTATCTATTTCACTTTTGAATAGCTCTCATGTTAGATAAAACTTTCTTGTGTCAAGCAATCAGTCAACAAACACTGATTAAATGTTATATTACTGTCAGTCATATACTGTACTGGGAGTCCAAATACAAAGAATAAAACAATTCATACCCTCAAGCACTTTCAATTCTAAGAAAAGACATACTAAAGTACATAATAGTAAATACAGAATATTTTTTCTTTTATTTAGTATTTTATTTTCCCCAGTTACAAGGAAAATACAATTTTTAGCACTCATTTTTAAAACATTGAGTTCCAGATTCTCTCCTTTCCTCCCTTATACTCTTCTTATTGAGAAGGCAAGCAATTCCATGTAGGTTATACATGTATATTCATGCAAAATATTTTGATAATCAGAAACCATCAGTTCTTTCTCTGGGTATGGATTACATTTTCCATTATAAGTACTTCAGAATTGTCTTTGCTCATTGTATTGCAGAGTATAGCTAAGTCATTCAGAGCTACCATCCCACAACATTGCTATTACTTTGTACACAGTACTTTTCACTTTGCATCAGCTCATGGAAGTCTTTCCAGGTTTTTTCTGAGATCATATTACTCATCATTTCTTATACCACAATAGTATTCCATCACAATTACATGCCACAATTGTGATGGAATACTATTGTGACTTCCATGAGCATGGTTTTATAACCTTTTAGGCATTGATCAAAATTGTTCTATAAAATGGTTGAATCAGTTCACAACTTCACTAAAAATGCATTACTATCTCATTTTTCCCACATCCCCTCCAATAATTGTTAGTTTCTTTTTCCATTTTATTAGCCAATCAAATAGATTCTGGATAATACCCCAGAATTAATCTAATTTGCATTTTTCAATCAATAGTGACTTAGAATTTTTTAATATTCTAAACAAAATTTTTTGTTATAGGTTTTTATTTTCAATATATATGTATATGGATAATTTTTGACATTCATCCCTACAAAACCTTGTGTTCTAATTTTTCCCTCCCTTTCCCCACTCCCTCCCCCAATCAATAAGTGATCCAATATAGGTAAAATATGAACAATTCCTCTATTCATATTTCCACAAATATCATGTTGTGGTCCACATTTAGTTTCCACTGTCCTCTCTCTGGGTGCAGACAGATTGCTTCATTACAAGACCATTGGAACTGGCCTGAATCCTTGTTGATGAGAGTCAGGTCCATCAAAAATGATCATTGTATAATCTTGCTGCTGCTGTATATAATGACCTCCTGGTTTTGCTCACTTCACTTAGCATCAGTTCATGTAAATCTCTCCACATTTCTCTGAAATCATCTGGCTGATCATTTCTTACAGAACAGTGATATTCTATAACATTCATGTACTGTAACTTATTTAGCCATTCTCCAATTGATGGGCATCCACTCAGTTTCCTGTTCCTTGCCACTACAAAAAGGGTTGCCACAAACATTTTTGCACATAGGGGTTCCTTTCCCTCCTTTAAGATCTCTTTAGAATATAAGTCTAGTAGAAACACTGCAGGATAAAAGGGTTTGCACAGTTTGCTATCTCTTTGGGCATAGTTCCAAATTGCTCTCCAGAATGGTTGGATCAGTTCATAACTCCACCATCAATGTATTAATGTCCCAGTTTTCCCACTTTCCATCCAACATTCATCATTATCTTTTCCTGTCATTTTAACCAATCTAACTCTTAAGGGCCATCAATCAAAGAAATCTAATTTAAGCCTCTCTGCAGAATGGGTAGCCCCTACAACTATAGAGGAAAACATTTTTTATTGGAGGATAAAGTTTTAGAGTTAGATGAAAATTTATTCAACTTATTTCCCAAGAAGTGCCAGTACAGAAACTGTATAGAAACAGAATTTCTATTTGATTTGGGTCATCAGGAAAGAATGTAAAATCCAAGGACTTGAAAAAAAGGCATCTTACTCATTACATTAGAAGAATTTCGAAAGAAATTGCTCATGGACTCCCAACAGATACTAATTTGTTTGAAGTAACATGTGTTAAAATAAGAAAAAAAGGCAACGAACCCACTTTTGTGTTATCTTCCAAGTCACCAGGTTGTTTGTAGCTTTTTGAGCTTTAGGCAAACAAAAGGAGAGAGTTGATAACCCGAAAATGAGGCCATGGACTGGTTGCTGGTGTTGGATTATGCTCATTCTCTTTGGTTGGGGGACTTTGTTGTTTTATCATAGGTGGACACTTGGTAAGGGACAATGATCATCTGATCACTCTAGTAGAGAACTCTCCAAGATACTGGTAAAGCTTAAACACTTAAAACAAAAGAATGAAGATTTGAGGTGGACGGTAGAGTCTCTCAGGATACCAGAAGATCCCATGGAGCAGGAACCAGCTTCAGGAAGAGTATCTGCTTTAGAAGAACAGCTTTTAAAAGCCAAAACAGATAGTAGTACCTTAGAGTCATCTTAATTTGCTTTTCTCTGGTCAATAATGATTTAGAGCACCTTTTCATGTGACTAGAAATGGTTGTAATTTCTTCATCTGAAAATTGCCTGTTCTTATCTTTTTACCATTTATCAATTGGAGAATGGCTTGAACTCTTATAAATTTGAATCAATTATCTCTATATTTTAGAAATGAGATCTTTATCAGAACCCTTCAATGTAAAACTTTTTTCCAGTTTATTGCTTCCCTGATAGTTTTGACTGCATTGGTTTTGCTTATACAAAAACTTTTTAACTTAATATGATCTAAATTGTCATTCAATAATATACTCGAGTTTTGTTTTGGCCACAAATTCCTTCCTATACAAAGCAACAGAGTTCTGCCTCAGTGACAGCAGAGACCCCTAGAGACCCCTTAAATCTCCTTCTGAACAGTTGTTCAACCATTTTACTGTGTGTGGGCTCAGAATTCCAAAAGCAGCTGCTGCCATTGCTGATCTTGTGGCACCCAAGACCTGCTAATATTTTGCTAGTTCCAGGTCTACATTGGAGTGGCCTGTATTATAATACACCCTACTTTCACCCTAATGTAACAACTTTCCTAGTGACCACCTAAGTTGTCTTGGGATAGAAAATTGTTGCACTCCATCTTTTTTCTGGGTTCTGTCACTCTGAAATTTATTTCAAGTCAATAATAAAAAGTATTTGGAGGGGTTTGAAAATGAGTTTAGGTGAACCCTGACTTTAATCTGCCATCTTGCCTCCACTTCCCATAATAAATATTAAGAATAAAAACATTGAATAAATATAAGGTGGTTTGAATATATTAACTTGAAAGGGAGAGCACTTTTCACTGGCGATCAGGAAAGACTTTGAACAGAAAAGGTTGTTCTTAGTCCCCGCTGAAATTTTTTAAGACTAAATGTTGCATTCTAGGCTCCAGGTTCATCCAGTTTATAATTCCAGGCATCCACTCTATCTATAAAATAATGGACCCATTCCTATGTACATGTATGCATTTGTGACTCCATATGCATATCAAACCAAATGTGCCTCTTTGCAATTTCATCTTATGGTTCTTAATTCTATGCATTCTGAGGCTAATCAGAGCACATTTAATCATTTTTTTTTTTTTTTTTTTTTTTTTTTTTTTTTTT